>JALLOT010001168.1:0-14703 GCA_036939595.1 Thalassiosira livingstoniorum | reverse complement strand
CTAAAACGGACCCTTATTTTCTTAACGACTAAAAAAATGCTAAAACAGTCATCACCAAATATTGATCAATTTTCCAAAATAGTATCGTATTTCTTTTTATTTTTCAGTATTCTTGCATTTTTTATTATTCAGCAACCAATGACAATCTTGAAAATACATGTAACTAGGTAGTACTAAGGTATTGTACTCTATGGTACTTCATTAAGTAGTACTGTGTATCTTTATTTGTGTATGTATTGTACTCTAGGAGTAAAAATTTATGCGCTCGCCTCGCTCCAATTGTATTGTACTGTACCCTATTGCACCGTTCTCAATGTACACCATCCATAGCATGTACTACTGCTTAATAATAGACAAGTAAGTAAGAATGCAAAAGTATTATTGCATTTAGGTACCATACTACATATTCCTACCTACCCATAAGTACTACTACATACTACTACTACTACTACAATTTTGTATTGTATGGTAAGCAGCTATGGTAAGGTATGTTGTACCTACTTACCATAGTGTGAAAAAAGGAGATAGCAGACCATCTACCACGGCTATCACACACAATGGCACAATTTCTATGTCCCACCCCCTTGCCTTCCACACTTGATTCCAACATCTGCGGTTGGCACTTCCCGTGACAAATTCAAGCCTAGGATTCTGATGAACCATTACATTGCGAGGTGGATTATTGAATTTGTTTTTCTTTCAGTTTCTATCAAGATGGAAACCAACCTTAGCATAAACTCTACTAGAAATAAATGGAATTTTTTACAAAAACACTAGCAAATGCACTGGCAACCAAGAAAATGTTATGCTTTTTATCTTATAAAATATTTAGTTATTACTCTATATATCATTTCTGCTGTTAAAACATAACCACCACTGAGAGAGCCGACCCCACAATTCACAATAGCCGCGCACACTGCCCCGATTGTGGATGGTTGCAACAAAAGCAGCAATCTTCCCCGTGCCTTGATTATGGGGATCGACAACGGCTCCTCCGCCTTATGGTTGCGACAATCGTGGAGAACAACAACGGCTCCGCCTACCACTGTCCCCTGCGGTGACAAAATCAGCAATCGTCCACCCACCCCACATCGACAGCCGTAATAGCCACTGCCCTGCCCCCTCGTCAGATGCATGAAAGGCGGTGACAAAAGACAAAAGCAGCAATCATCTGCCTGACTAGTGAGCAGCAGCAACAAATGCTCCGATTGTCCCCAACCCCCACAATCCACATAGCTGTTGCCAACTACCGCAATCAAATCGTCCCTCCCAACAATCATGTAATGCCCCCTTATAACACGAAACCGCCCCCACAACAGCTGCAGCAAAGAGAACAGCCACCCCCGCTATCGTGGAGGGTGGCAATGACAGCACATTGCATGATAGCCATGACAAATGCCACGATCGTGAGCAGCGGCAAAGAATACCACGACCATCTTCGTCCCCACACTGCACTCGCCCCTGCTCCCACACAGCCGCACGAAAGGGAAACCTGCAGTCATCGTCGTCCTCCGCGAAAGCGCCACCAACTTACCAATGACAGCCTCCACCAATACAGTTCCACACTCTCACCTCTGTCCGTCATTTCATTATTTTAGTTTTGGTTCCATTTGATTTAGAGTACTTATTAACTAAGTAAAAATAAATAATAGTAGTAATAAAATGCGTGGCATACGAGTGCGTCCTTCATAGTTAAGTATGGTACTACCAACTACCAACTACCTTCTACCTAGGCTGGTAGGATATTGTACTTACTTGGTACTCCTATGTTGTATGTCTAGGTAAGTACTCCTATCATTTGGTGGCGCTGATTCTAAAAAATATTTTATTTAAATTTATTTATTTATTTTCTGAAAACTGAAAAATATGGAAGATAAAATAATAAAAATGACTGTTTTAGCATTTTTTTAGTTGTTAGGAAAATAATGGTCCGTTTTAGCATTTTTTAGTCGTTAAGCGTTTCAGTATTTAAGAACCCTCCTATGGTACTTTCGTCAAAGCTGAACAGTAGAAAAATTGGTGAAAAGCAGAATCCGCCGAGCAAAGCAAAAATCCGCCGGCGGATAAAAAAATCCGCCATGCACAGCAAAAATCCGCCAAAAAAAGGCGGATTTTTTGAATCACAAAAAAATCCGCCGTCGGAAAACAAAATCCGCCATCTGAGCGATAGTGTTATTTTTGAGTAATATATATTGTTTTCATTGCCAGAAAAGAAACTATGTCTGCAGTTGAATTTTGTTTTTGCGATAATTCTTTTTGGGCTATGTAAAATCTGCAATCCGAGATCCAAAATTTTGCTGATTATTGCCAAATCGCTAAATTATAATAATTCCAAGGATATTCCAGGACATTGTTTAAACCAACAACATGTCCTTTCACCCACCCCTTAGTGTAAATATTCAATTCAAACAAACAAAACATAGTGAATAACAATGCCATGAGTGAACTGGTGTTCAAAAGGGAATTAGATATTTGAATGTGTTTTCAGACAAACTTGGGGTAGCATTGGCCCGATATATGCTCTATCAGACCAGTTAAGCATCTACAATATCCAAAAAAAGCATAAGCAATTTATAGATTGTTCCATATCCTTTTTTGTAAGAAATGATGATTTCTATTCCAGAACATTTGATTGTTTACTAATTTTTTGTCTTTTCTCTATTTTCTTAAAAGAATACAATGTTGTCATGATCTGATTCTCTAATCTGAATACCCTTTAGTGGTAGTAATTTTAAACTTACTAGCTAATGACAAAGCAGTGATATAGGCGTGAGGTTCTATTACTTGTTTTACTTTTTCCATTTGATTATTGTGATTTTTTATTTTCTTATTACCTGCCATTCTTCTTCCAATGAATAAGCTAAAACATGTTCCATAGTCAAGTAGAGAGCAATGGATATCTCATATACAGTTACCAACAACTGAAATGGTGTCATTTTCAGCAACAACCACTTATCACCCTCAGGTGGGTTTTCTTTGTATTTGTTACACAAAGTCTTGCAACTTTTTAATGAAACTCCGAGAAACTAAAATATTTTCTTGATAAAAGTAAAATATTTTGTCCCAAAAAATGTGAATATCATTACATCTCAATCTTAAATATGTTTGTTGTGCTGATGAAGGTGATGACCAAATCTGATTTTTTTTCAAACAGTAGTCTTGTTTTGTACCAGTATAAAACTATTTATTAGTGTTAGTCTTCATTAGACCACATCTTCAAGTTGTTCAATCTCCACTTAAATGGGATTTGTCCATGGACAAAGTTTTATCTTCTCATAGGTTGCTTTAATAAACAACTCAAGCAGAGTTTTGCTGTTATCATTAAGAAATACTAAGACTAAGATATAATTAATTTAAAACAAAAAACTTATCGTAACAATGAGTATAAATACTTTTTGCATAGACACTACTAAAATCTTCAAAAATGAATTTTTGATCTGTTTGTTTGTGTGATGTTTTGCATTAATATTGTTTTCTTGATATTGTCATGAAAGATATTGGGCATGCAACATTTGTAAGGTGTACATACTTTTTAAGTATATTACAACAATACAGGCAAAGATGTGTGGTCTATCATTTCAAATCCAAGCAAGAAACTTACTAAAACTGAAACCAAATTACTATTGATTCACCAGTTTTTTTTAATATCTGGATTACCATAAGCGGACTAAATAGTAATTGTCTACTAAATAGTTTTAGACTGTGGTATTGCTTTGTAGTTACTTATACATGACAAGTATGTAAGACTCTACTCTTTTCTTCAGTGAAGAGCACTATATTTTGTCACATGATAGCAGTGTACCTAGAGCTAGAGGTAATCATCCATGATTTATTTTTTGGTTCTTTTTAAGTAAATTTCCAAAGAACTTAATCAAAGCAATAAACCATGCTTGTAAGCTGTGGTGTTTACAAAGTTTGTCCATGCTGGTAGCTCAATATAAATAGTTTTCTTTTAACATTACATTTGATTTCTTGAAGAATTATTTCAAATTTATCCATTTTCAAGGGGTGACATAAAAATATTATTCTAAATCAAAGCTGACATTAGGGAGATCATCACATGCAAGTCTCTTTTCTAAAAACAAATATTAATTATTATTTTTTTACTTACTTAAAAGAGGGTGCTGATGGGAGACATGTTTCCAGAATCAAAAATTCATACTGATACCAACATGATATTGATTAAAACATATCATAGTTTACCCCATAAAAACTAATATTTTGGTTTTGCAATGGTTTCACTTGAACTTTGTTTGTTGATTCACTGCTGTACATTTAAATTTAAAAAAAAACAATATGAAATTGTTTATGAGGTATGATGTAAAGAATAGATAGAGTCAAGCATCATAATTCATTTGGTTAGAAAATTCAATAGTGCTCTTTGCATTATCTTCTTTGATTGTTGCTCTTCTCTGTATACTCGTCAATAAAATAAAATGGAATTTTCGACAGTGCTTTTTTGATTATTGACAGGGGCATTTATAATCTGTGGAAAGAATATTTATAACTTATAGAACCTTACCATGTATGTTGAGATATGGTTACTGGAGGTTCTTGAGATAAGTCTGATCTCAATAACCAACCCATTACTTGTATTTTGTAGGGTTTATGAAAAGTCAATATGATTATATCCATAACAGTAACCAAATGGCTTTAAGTGCCTATGGCAGGTTGTTAAGATTATTCCCGATAACTAACAAAATAGGTAGATATTTTTACAGCATGTAAGTGTATTCATTAACTAAGTAGTCCATGTGTCTACATAATCTACCAACTTACCTACCTAATCAACTACCAAATAATGTATATTCTACTGACAACATTAAAAATGAATACCTTTTAGAAATTATTAGTCTCATACTTCTTACCACCCACTTATTTTCATATATAAGTAGAAGTTATGCTTTGAGTTGGGGTCTTTGTGGGGGTCCAGATGGGAGTCTGGTAATGTAATTTCCAATGACATGTCAGACCACCATACTGACCCCCATTTTTTAAAAGCATACAATGGGAGGATAGGAACTGCCAGGGTCTGCAAAAACAGTTATAGATACTTTGTTGTTTACAATACTTATAAACATTGTGTGTCTTTTGGAAAATGTGTGTCTTTTGGACAATCATCTCCTGTTTATTTATTGATGCTGCTTAGCTGTTCGAATTTGGCACTTTTTTCTATGGAGAAGCTTTTACATTATTTTGCACAGTGCAAGTTCTATCATTTTAAATGCTTGTGGTTTCAATTTTTTTATGATGAATCTTGTAGAGGTGTGAAGTAACGATTAAAATATTGTAGATAAGAAGGTTTTGGATTCAAAAAATGAGAATTATATAGTGCTGAAAAAACATATTGCTGAAAAAAGTATTTTGTAACAACTCTATAACCGTGCAGTGTGGTAGATGATACATGGCCCTGAGCTCTGATGTTGTTTATGTGCATATTGGCGCTAAACATTGGTATAATTTTTAAGTTTTAATTTGAAGCATTCTCTGCATAAAATTATTATTGTGCACTTAAATAGTAATGATAAGGTAAAATAGGATTTTAAAAACGAGCTTTGGATTTTCCTATAAAACAAAGGATTCTCTCCAAATAACACACGCAAAATCATCTTGAGAAATTGTCGGAGAAGAGTGTTAATGCACATCTGAAATAAATGAGAAATTGCCACAGACTGCTTAGAAATGAAAGAATAAATATTGCGAAATATCGCTGTACTTTGTTGAAGGGGACTATTTCAGTAATCTCAATCACTCGCCCGGAAGAAAGTTGAAGTTTGTAGTTTTGTTGGTGCTAGATCATGGATCCTTCGACTTTCATTTGACCAAAGAAAAAGCAACATTGACAAGTCCTGAACAATGTATGGCATCTCTGACATGCCCCCAAATAACAAAATCAAGTGACATATCAATACACCAAACTGTGCAGAAGTCGAAACTATTTAATTTCATTTGTCCAAGCCCTCGGCACAAGTTAACAACTCACTCCTTTTACGATGACTACTTATGCATTGGGAACGCACTGCTGAATGTCCTTTCGATAGATTTATTGGGGGTGTTTGTGGTGTTTTCATTCAAGAAATGTGAAGATATATTTGAGAAGTTCAGCTCAAATATATTGATGCAAATGAAACAACTTAAGACGACTCTATCGACCCTTTTCCTACTCAAGATTCACATGAATTCCTTGGCACTCCTCTGTTCATCAACTTCCCATAAGCATCAGCAATTAAACTCCCCACATAGACCGTTCCATATCCCCCCGGATGAAATCCATCATCCGCAAGAAAATCTCCAATGGTGAGTTCGGATAAGAATTGACTCAGTCGCCGCTGTTTCCTTTTTCTACGATGATCCAATACAGCTTCAGGTTTTGCTACATATTTTGCTTCTTCCTGCTCTTTGAATGAGTGTTTCAAATGCTTCAAAAGAGGATGACACAATTGGAATTGCATTGAATTGATTTGTTTTGATAATGGTTTTGACCCGTTGGTAGCGTCGCTACTTCGATTCCGACTGCTGTTTTCACCGTTAAAGTCTGAACTTTCGGCAAAGTCAGCAATGTTGGCAATGTCGGGATCGTCAGGATTGTCGGCACTGTTGGTGGTGGACGATCGAAAATATCCAACGGTGCCCAAAACATCTCGAATTTCCGGTATTTTGACCAAAACTGAAGAAACACAAGGTTCGATTTGTTCCGAGTGGCCCATCCCCCGCAACTCTCGTAGCTCCCGCAGTTGAGTTTCACGCACCGCCCTTTCTAAAACAGCTTGCATGTTTCTCCCCCTCCATCCAAGCACCATTCCTAAAGGCCATTGGGGCAAAAAAGGCAATTTGGCAAAATCGGGCAGTCCCAAGATAAGAAGTGGTATTGGTTTGGTCCTTGCAGAGCTATTTGAGTCTATTGACCGTATCGCGCGAATGAGGGAGTGGACTTCCTCGTAGAATGAAGTCGTTGTGCTGTACGCATCTAGGACATTGTTGACACCGCATGATAGAATGACAGCATGAAAAATTGGTTCATTGCGCTCCAACAGATGGCTCTTTTTTATTTTGCTCTCGATATCTTTTGCCACTTGCTGAAGGAAAGGAACCATTTCAATTTCGATGCCATTGGCAGTAAGGCCTGATTTACCGTAGGACCAGTAGCGAACACAATCGTACTTCACTCCGCACTTTACATCCATATCATTATTTTGTCGGGCTAATAAACGAGCGAAGGCCCTGGCAGTCTGACCGCCCATTGCCTCGTGATGATGAGAGTTGCCAATGCCTTCTACTGGAGAATCGCCCAGGAGGAGGAGACGAAATTCATTTTTCCAGTGTGTGCCACTGGGTTTGACGTTGGAAGAGCTGTTGATGGTGGCAGATGAGTCATTTAGTGTAGACAATTTGATGGGAATGACACCAACATGTCTTTGATTATTTTTGGTACTAAGTCCTTTGTCAAGACCCTGCTTTGATCTGTTTTCCAGCTTTGCATCCAACTGATTTTCTGCCACCTTTTCTGATCCATTTGCAGGTTCAATGTCTGAACCATAATTGTTATTATTTTCGATTCTCACAACCAGACCTTCTCGTGCAAACTCCGAACCAGAATTTTGAGGGGGTGGCAATCGCGGCGTGTTGACGACAACATAGACTGACTGAATGACTACCATGGCACTCATTGCAAGGGCAACTCGAAGTGAAAGACTGGCTGATTTTCTAATGATTAGCAAAGCTTTGGATACGAAGTTTATGACTACTGTAGATCGAGATGATGGCGGCATCGAGAGGATGGAAATAGACATTTGTCGCATGAATCGAGTTTGTCGCAGCCGGTGGTGTTGACGTAGGCTTGGGCATGAAGGACTGTCCTGTTGGGACAGCAGTAACGAGAGGAGTCTCCATAAGAGACTCATTGTTTCTCGCTCCTCCCTCTCTTGGATGTTAACCACTAACCACTAGTCAATATTGATGATCAACGCAATTATGCAAAGACCAGACAAAAGGTTTGAAAGTGGGCGAAAGTATTTAGCAACAGCCACCATTCGGTTCTGAAGGCTCTAACTAGCTTGCCCGGACCTAAAAAAATATAACCGCGATACCCAAGCTTGCATCTTATTGCACTTGGTTTGTTGCTGGTCGATGGTGCATTCGTCGTGTTAGGAACAGTTTGTGTACTTAAAAGTGGGGCCATCAGGATGATTGCCAATCTCTGATCTACCGCGAACTCTCATCTCTGCCATTCTCTGCCATTGGCATTGCACACACATTGCTTTCGGCATTATTTATTTTTTGGCACCGAATCAAGCCCGAATGAAGCCCAGCCGGCCGACCACCCACTTAATATGGAAAAAATACTCTTTCTTTTATATTGAATTAGAAATATTTTCTTTTGAAATATCAACATGTGATTGTGTGCTTGCATCTAAGTTTGCGATTCTACAAAGGGAAGTGAAAATTACGACTATATTCTCACGGCGGGAGAGCTTATCAACAACCGCTACGTCATAGAAAATCGTATTGGTAAGGGTTCTTTTGGCCAGGTAGTTCGAGCTCTTGACAAAGAAACTAATAAGGAAGTTGCCATCAAGATTATTAAGAGCAAGAAACCATTTTTTGTGCAAGCTAAGACAGAGATCAAATTGCTGTCTCGTCTAGCAGAGAAAGACAGAGACGACGAAAATAATATTGGTCTGTTATTTTGTTCAGACTTTTGAGAACTTGACTTGCGGTCATGTCCACTAACATTAATTCTGTTACTGTGTTACAGTGCATCTTCTCGAACATTTCATGTATAGGAATCATACGTGTCTTGTGTTTGAGATGTTGTCATTAAACCTCTACGAACTATTAAAAAATACACGCTATGCGGGTGTATCGCTTAGCTTGAACAGAAAGTTTGCAAAACAAATACTGAAGGTGCGTGAAATTGATCAAACTTATAATTATTAAAATAAACTTCTTTCTGACAACTGCTTTTCCAATCGTCATGCATACAGGGCCTTGCCTTCCTCGCCCGTCCCGATATTAACATTATACACTGTGACTTGAAACCTGAAAATATTTTACTTCGGTCTCCAAAACGAAGTGGTGTCAAAATTATCGACTTTGGTTCTTCTTGCGAATCAGAAAAACGCATGTACACCTACATACAGAGTCGTTTTTATAGGTCACCGGAAGTCATACTTGGTCTTCCGTATACTGTTGCTATCGATATGTGGAGTCTCGGGTGTATTCTAGTCGAAATGCACACGGGCGAACCTTTGTTTTCAGGCACGGATGTGTTTGATCAGATGCAGAAAATTGTTGCAGTGAGTCATGATTATTTATTTCCTTGAGAGCAAAATTTCTCAGTATCTCTCTTAAGTTCTGATCTTCATCTTTTTCCGGTCCTGTAGATACTGGGAATGCCCCCTGATGATTTGATAAATAGAGCAGACGAAGAACATCAAAATCAATTCTTCCAACGCAAAGATGGAAGATGGACTATTAAACAGTTGGCCGACGCAACCCCCTCTTCCTTTGTGCACCCAAGCAAGAACCCCACCGCCTCTTTGAAAAAGGCTGTGGTGGAAGGAATCAGCCGAAAGAAATATCCTACAGCCGCATACGACCGATTTGTTGATCTCATTAGTTCCATGCTAATTTACCAGCCATCGCAACGGATAAAGCCAGATCGGGCATTGCAGCATCCGTTTATAACGAGCCAAGAGGGAATGGGTCCTGCAAAAAGCCCATCTGCTGGAGCGAGGTAGCCCGGTGCTCGAATGAAAGACGGGTGGTGGTTTGTGCCATTTACCTGAATTACCACCTACTGCCTAAAGCTAAGACTGTTGGCGGATTCGCTGGAATGATAGAGCAAATAGGATCTTCCTCTCCGGCGTTTTTTTTTTCTGGCAAAATATCGGAAGAATGACATACCCTCGTTCTATCCATTCCAGAATGAATACAATGGGTAGTGCAAATTCGGATTCCTTCGATTGTTCTCTTAAGCAACTTGTTCAGGGGATCAAGACTTACTTTCAGGTTACACGTTTGATTGTGACAGTTGCAGTTCTTCCATCTTGTCGCTTGAGGAGTTGGTAGTATGTGTGGTATGATCTTGTGAGGTTTGCCACGTAAGCTCCGACAATCATGCAAACGGAATGATATGGTGTGTTTCAAAACGCGATTGATTTTCAAGCAAGAATGATGGACATCATCACTACCACTCGAATTCATTAGTTCTACACAATGATCAATGTGTGTGCATCTTAAAGTACACATTGATACGCGAGCTTGCACGGTACTATTCACCCAGCTCATTTCATAATGTATGTTTTTTCGTATCCTTGTCCAACGTATTACTGTTGTGTAAATTATTATCAAATATGTGTTTCAATGTCGTTCAGGTATTGTGGTTTCCGTGAAAACTTACGCCAAACACAGCTTAAAATCAATCTTGTGAATATCCACGAGGAAGATAACCTCTAAATATAATTGTTAACTTGCTCGTAAAATACATGTTGTTGGAGTAAGTTTTTCTAGATCACATCCAACGGCGACAAGGATACCAAGTTTTTTTGCGTCTAGTTGTTTTTGTATTAGTAGTGTTGGTTTCAGGTCATTCGTACCAGGAGACCTTTTCAATTGAAGTACACATCCATGCTACACTCAGATATGGATTGATTAAGTACACAAAATGGTTACCACTTTTCTTTGTTTTGAAAAAGTTAGGATCCCAGATCCTAGCACTACCATGGTAGAGACTAGAATACAGGAAATACTACGATAATAATAATAAAACAGAAATTTTCAAGTACATTTAGTGGATCCCTATGGATGGCGGGTTGTGAGCCCTTCCTAAATTGCACTCAGGAAATACTATGATACTATTAGTAAGTATGTTTACTGTATCGGCTAACCCCCCACAACCCACAATGTAAGGAAAAAAGAAGATAAAAGGTCAAACAGAGTGGATTGGAAGGGAAACTACCTGGTAAGTGCATGGCAATCTCTGAAGAATTTTGCTGCTTCAGCAGCCATAGGTCCCTGAAGTAGGCACAGGGGAACTGTGATAAGCAGGAGGTGTTTTCATAGGTTTGCCAACCAACATCTGGAAGGAAGGGGAGTATGGAGGTGGAACATTACAGAAGAGGAAGTCATTGTTGTGGTAGTACAAAAATATACATGATGGTGCCGAGGTGCTTAGTGAGTGACCCACCAGATTCTGTGGAGTTTTGACTTCCTTGAGATGGACCAGATCCTTTTCAACCCATTCACAAAGTACATGGAATCTAATACTGATACTTATCAATATGGTAAGTACGAGGGGTTGGTTTTTGAGCACTAGCCATGGAGATACAGAGACCATTGTCCTTGTACATGGCTGATGAAGAATGAGATATACCAAGGTCATAAATAATACTGTGGGGGTAGAGCATATTTTTGCCAAGGTCACATGCAGTCATAAATTCTCCCTTGGTCACAAACAAATCCACAGTTGTCTGCAATTTGGAGCTATCTGTCAGCTTGGAAAAGATACCCCCAAATGATCAATGAGTAATGAGGCAAGATTCCCAGTTGGAGTTGGCATAACAGTGGAGATTCAGTGGATTGTGAGCTGGACTCACTCAAAGGAGGAGCTCCTTGAGATTGTTGAGTATCTGTGAGAGTGGATGGGGTGTCTGCAGGGTCAACCCATCACAAACGTAAAATCCAGTCAATTTTGGAGCAATTTTGAATTTGAATACATGATTAGAATTCCTGTGAAGATAGAAGCTGTAGCATGTGGTTGAGCTGAATATTAATATTCTGCAAGTTTGGGTTTTACAGGGAACTAGTATGTATTCTACATAGATCCTACACAGAGGACTTACATCCTTCCATTTTGATTTGTCTGCTTGGCTTGGACAAGCTTCCCAGCAAGCATCACATCATAACCATAACCATAGCTACAACCACCATTGGAACACCAACTACCAGTTAAGCGGATCAACCAAAATATTATTTGGTTTACAATTTGGTGGTGCCATTTGAGGCATCTCTTGTAAAGCCATTTGCTGATGATGCTCTGTTTGTGTTGGCCACTACTGATGATGCTCTAGTTTCTTTGCTGTGTCTCTTGCTTTAGCTATGGTTCCTGGTTCCCATATTACCATTACTAGCTTTGGTTTCTGCTTTTTGTGGTCACTTTCACTGTTGATGCTTGGTACCTTGTAGAATTATTTCTGTTGTGTAGGCCACTGTATTGTGCAATTTTGGTATTTTTTCATCATTGATGGTTGCTTACAGTCTATTGATGCAGTTGTTACTGCCCACTTTTTCTGCTGATTGATGTTATCTTGTTTAATGTTGCCCTAGGGTTTTTTCATTTTTGCAATGTGCACTAGTTCTAATTTTAACTGTTCTGTCTATGAACACCCACTGCTGTCAGGAAACCATATGATCTAGACTTATGTTATTCTTTGAAAGTTACCAGGGGGGTTGAGGTAAGTCACTTTGGACAAGCTGTGCATCCATTTCCTCCTCCCTTTTTACTTACAACCTTTCAAATTTGCAGTCAGCTTGTGTTCATCCAAAAACCAAAGATAGAACATCTTTCTGCAGCTACATGTGTGTTCATGGGAACATGTGTTGTAATGATGTTGGATTTTAAACAATGGAAAATAACATTTTCCCAAGTAAGTTTTGACTAACACATCTGGCATTTTGTTTGTTACATCTTTTGTTCAATTTTAGACATGGTTAACCCCTGCAAGTTTTTTATTTGCAACATAGTTTGTCCCATATAATATTGACTATGCACATGCAAAATCAACAATGGAGTAATCACATGAGGTCCATGAATGGCATTGTGTGTTGACCACAGAGATGATAATATTCATCTGGTGACCACCATCACAAGACAGCAGGAAGGAGCCATGAGACTTGATCTCTTGCAACAAAAGGGAGGAACATGGAGCTCAAAGTTGTGACTGACACACTTGTTTGCCCATTTTTTGAAAATGGAACCTTTGGCACAACTGAATTATTTGAGTTGTCATGGGAGGCTGAAGGCTGTGAAAAGTATGTAGCTCCTTGGGTCTAAAACAATGGGATGAAATATTAGTAGATAATAATAATACATCTAATAGCATTTTGTCCTCTCTTGTTGTCAACTTATCCTAGTCATTTTATGTGTGATATGAGTGTAAATATTTTAAGAAAAATACAACCTGTGAACTATTATCAGCCATCAATAGCAATGTCAAATGTCAAAAAGTAGTAGAGACCTATGGTACTATGTATGTTGTACATCCACCTTCACAATCATCTTTCATGCTTCTTTCATGAGTTTTAATTTCAAGCCACCAACATGTCATATCCTTTCTCAGCAATGTGAGATGATCTCATCAAATACAGTCACTATATTCATACTCTAGATTTTTACTGGATTTCACTGCAGACAGTTGATGGTCAGGGAGTTCTTTGTTTTTAGTTGAATTCCAAAATTCAAGCTGCAGTGCAAAGTGATGTAGAGATATTTCAATGCATGTGAGTCTGTATGGTAATGGATATTTGTTTGGCAGGCACTGTTCTGTGCATGTTTTGCCACAGCATGAGACAGGTCAAAGCAGCAGGTATCTAAGTGGTAAATGAGTTCCCCAATGCCACTCCTACAAGGAAATCTATGTACTTTGTCAACTTCTGTCACAAAATCTCATCTGGATTACCCACAGTAGAATGAAGATCTGTAATGAATGAGGACAATTTAAGGAGAGACACTAGTTTGTTGGTAGGAATAATGAAGCCAGACATCCATGTATTATTATGTTTTTTTACCATACTCATCCAACTGATGTACGTTTTGCAAGAAACTTTGATGTAGAGACTGGGTTGTGTGATTTAAATACCATTGAAAATGGGGAGAAGACATTGACATTTTTAAGGGAGACACAAAAGTAATAAACGAAATCAAGAAGGGTATTATCTGTACATTGGATGGCTGTTGCAATTTGCAATGACAACACCATCAACCTGATGCTTGAAAAGAACACTATGGTTGTTGATAAAGACTGATTAGATACAAGGCTTGTCCAAACCTTATTTTAGGGTATTTTAGAAAGAACAAATTAGCAATTTGAAAGTGAACAGTTTTAAGATTTGAAAATGAAAACCATTTGAAAGAGCATTTGAGAAGCATATGAGAGTGAGCAAAATCAAAACAAACTTAACTCACTTTTTATTTAATTTATTCTTGATTAGATTCTTACTGAATTATGATAGATTACACTAATTTTACTTACTTTTGGCTCAAGGCCTTTAATGACTGGGGCATTATGACCATACCAAGAGTCATTGCTAAACAAGAGTCATTGAACAAGAGTCATTACAAGAACACAAGTTGAAAAAGAATGACTTGGCAAGAATGCAAAAGGAAAACAAGACAACAAATATGAGAAAGACAAGATCAAAATGCAACAACCAACAAGATGATAAGCAAAGGAAAGAGGATTCCTATGAAGAATGAGGAGGATCCAAGATTGGCAACAAATTGATTGTGCTGATGCAGAAGGGAATGAAATTAAAGAAGAGATTCCTATTTATTCAGGTGGTCCTGACAAAGCATTACTTAACACAATTCACTTAATTGTTACTATTGGAAAGTGATTTGATTGGTCACTTAACAGCAAGGAAATGATGTATTTTAAACATTTTGTGCATGCATTAAGAGGGCTACCACAGAAGAAGTGGGAC
>JALLOT010001167.1:0-23174 GCA_036939595.1 Thalassiosira livingstoniorum | reverse complement strand
TTTGTCTTCATATTTAGTTTTTAGCAACGTTTTTCATCAAGATTTTTTTTTCAATTTTTCAAATCCACACTAATAGTTTATTATTTTTATTTGAGAGTTTTTGAATGTAAATTGCTAATATCTAAAAAAGTGTCTGGATCTTTGTACACACGCATCTTAAACAACATGCAAATGCAGCAAAGAAATAAATTCTAAATTATTAGTTGATTTTAATAAGAAGTGAATATGGAATTCTAATAGGTTGGTTCTGGTTTAAACATAAGGGTGAGGTTGTTACAAACTTTAATTTTGTTAATTTTGTGGTCTTTTCATTTACTTTCATCAACTTCTTGTTGCTTGCTGCAAAAACATCAATTTTTGGACAAATATCATCTCATAATGCAATATTAAATTGTCATATTTGAAATGTTGAAAATAAATTACAACATTGCAACAAAGAGGAAGCTATGACCCAAATAATACTGATGGGTGAAGTTTGCATATTGTCACAAATATGATCTTGTCTTCATAGCCAGATTATCCAAAGACAAACTTCATGTTGCCATTTTTTATTATTTACATGATGTTCATTCATCAGCATGGCCCCACTGTGTAGGCAAATATGTTAGAGTCTGAGTTGATAAGAATCCTGTTCCCAGAAATGGCAACTCTTCTACCGAAATTCCCAACATCATTTTCAGGGGATACTAAGATTGCAACTTCAGTCCATGTATTGCTCTCTCTGACAAAAACGTAGGCATTTCCTCCTATCTCCTTCCATGTCCCAACAACCATGATATTGCCATCCAGAGCAATTGCCTTCAGCGAGCCAAAATTCTCATGAGGTGCTCCATCAGATGCCACAATCTTTTGACTAAATTTATATTCCATCTTTTGTCTGGCCGATTCCACAATCTGATAGTAGTTGACAGCCCCTTTTTTATTGCTGTCAGAGCACCCTACCAACAACCCATTATCACTTGTCAGGATCCCTTCTCTTCCAAATCCACCCTCGCACCCATCAATTTTGAGAGGATTTGTTAATTGAGACCAAGAGCTTGAAACTGGATCAAAGGAATACACATATACGTAATCCAAATCTCCTACAGCAATATTTCCTTGATCATTCGTATGGACAGAAATTCCAAACACTTGCGAAAAATAACCCTTCCTAAGCTCGGCTTCCAGCTCCCAAGTTGCACCAGTCCTACGATAAACAAATGCAGAGCCACCATCAACGTACGCTGCGCCGACTGCCAAAATTTCTTCGTGCATACTTACAGAATCCCCAAACCAAAAGTCGTCACTGCGAGGTGACAAGATTCGTTGGTTTTGCTCCCACTTTCCGGAGGAGTTTTGAAACGTAAGCACAGCGCCAGTGAAGTTCTCATAAGACACACTCACTGCAGCATTGTTTCCATAAATTGTAACCTCTTCGACGATACCATCAATTGAGTGGGGCGAAATAAGATTGAACCAATCATCAGTTGCTGAGTAGAACTGTATTTCTTTCTTGGCTTCTGCGACAATCACAGTATTTGCATGCGTCCCAGGGACTTGGTAGCATTTAGGATTGCAATGAGAACCTACCACACTCCCAATGAATCTCACACATGAACGCGGATTTGCTTCTGGAATTTGGGTGGGTGCTGCTTCTATTGCGGTTGATGTGTCATGCTTTTGAATCGTCGGAAGAATAATTGGAATATTGGTTCTCGGTATATCTGTCGGGTTTGCAGAGCTTGGCCGGTCCTCTGCGGAACTCTTTGTTGTTTGAGTAGAAATTGCGGTAGTGACAGAAACTGTCGGCGGAAATGCAGGTGTTCCTTCGCCATCTGAAGCCGAAACAGTGGTAGAGGATGTTGATGTTGAAGAAGAGTACATGCCTGTGTCCGTGTCATGTTTTGATCCGCTTCTCTTTAGCAACACTGCCATCACTACAATGGCTGATATCAATGCACCTATGACTACCGTAATAATACCGACTTTTATCGCCCTTTTGTTCCTCGACCACCACGGAAGGCGTTGCTTTGGACGATGATTGAACTGAGAATCATTTTCTTGGTCGATGCTGGCTAAATTCTGGTCTGGAGTCGGGCTTAACATCGTTTGGTTTGACACAAGGGTTGCTTCTACTTCTATGATTTGAGCCAGGTAGGAAGAAATCGGAGTTTGTGTTTCAAAGTTTGGTCTTTCAGATGTTGGTAATCGATATGTTGAAGCTGTTGTTGAAGGGTATCTTACAATGCTTGGTGGGTTATAAGGGACATAATCACCACGTATGATGCCTCGGTCGATTGTGGACGGCATAGGTTTTGGAGTAGGTTCGCTGTTGTACGGATCCCGAATATTGCTTACTCTAGTTAAATATTCTTCTTGTGGGGTTGAATTATTGTATCGTTGATGATTTTTTTTCGCATTTGCTTCCTCTTCTTCATAATATGCGGCAATATTTTGAATAGGTATTGGTGCATCATCTGAATCAACAACTTCAGGAAAAACTGAATTGGTTGCTTCTGGAACCCTTTCGATTCCATGTGTACGTGTCTTGGAGGACTGTTTGCAGTGAGATTTCACTTTACTCCTCTTGTTTGATTTCACATTTGCTTCTTGCTCGTCGTAATATGCTGCGATGCTCTGGATAGGCATTGGTGCATCATCTGAGTCGATGATTTCAGGAACCCTCTCCATCCTATGGGAGTATCTCCGAGTATACGATACACTCTCGTGCCCATCAGTTCTGTCACTTATGGATGGGATTCGATTCGTGCTCGTAATCGTGCCTTGGCTATGGTGTGATTCTGCTGCTGCCGTGGCGGCACCATTTGTGCCTGGAGATTTGTTCTGTCCAGACGCAGTTTTACTTGGTTTCTCTGTCATGCTGTCGTTGTCGCAAGTACAAGAGATTTTGTTTCTGTTCAAAGATTCAATCGAAATTTGGACTGAATAAAAAAGTAGGAGTAATTGCTTTTTCTCACTTTTGGTTACAATATCAGTATTGTACACATGAGAAGAAACGATGAGAAGAATAGAAAATTATCACGAACCAGAACCCCAATGTGTGTGTCATATTGTTCTGTATTGCCGTGACACCTTTTGGAAACAATTTAAACATGTTCTCTGGCTGAAACACTACACAAATAGAAGTAGATCAAAGATTTTTTCCCTCCACAATAACTATCCAACGAGTTCATTTTGTGCAATTAAATGGACATATTACAACATCAATTACTACCACATCACATCCACTATGACAATATTCACAATGTATCAAATCTTTATCGAATGCTAAGATAAACACTCAAACAAATCCGTCACAATCTCCTTCACATTATTCATCTCATGATGAATCTGCATCTTCGCCCCCTCCAACTTATACTTAATATCCGCCAGCTCCTCCCTCCCCCTACCCACATCCATGTACAACTCATTTTTAAACGCCATTAAATCTTGCTGTAACTCCGTTACCTGATGCATTCTATCCTCTCCAATTGCCTTCTCCCGAATGTTATACCGCCCCGTTAACAACTTTTCACGGACTTGAGGAGGCCACAGCATGCCAAAGGTGACTGCTCNCACGGACTTGAGGCGGCCAGAGCATGCCAAAGGTGACTGCCCCCAGTACAATCCACAATGGGATTATAAAACATGCAGTGCAGATTCGGAGTAGAGTATAACCGATGAACTCAAGGGAAACAATGCCATGGTCGTCCATGTCTTCGTCAAAGAGGTACATGAATTTTTTCCAGAGTTCGCGACCGAAGGAATCTTCTTCGTTGAAGGTGGTGGTATTTTCGTCGTCTTTGTTTTGGAAGCGGTTGAATCCGTTGGAGATGACGTCCATCTCGGCTACGAAGTCAAGTCTGTTGGACCAGAATACCACCGCTATTTGATTGATTTTAGAGAGTGAAACATGGTAGGAAAGTGAGAAAAAAAGAAATTCCAATGGTTCCTCCTTTGGTCAAATATTGTGACATACCTGCCCTCTCGTTCTTGATGACACTATAAGAATCGGTAACAATGGCAATAAGCACATTCGCCAAAACAATCACCACCCCAAACATGAATAATGCAAAGAAGAACACCGCAATCTTATTCGAAGCAAAGTCATCATCGTCCACCTCCCCCAACAGCATGGTGTAAACTTTGTAAAAAGAGGTCCAGAAATTACACCACGGGTTGTCATTGGTAGGCTCACAAACGTCGGGGTAGACAGTGAAACAAGGATCTTGATCCTCAATATCACCCCCAGGATCACTAGCATTACACGCCTGTTGATCCCACGGTAACACCACGTAGGTACTGGCATCCACACCCGATCCAGCAGGGCACTGATCCGTCTGTCGAAACACCGTATAAAACGCTTGTGCAAACGCCACCATAATGATCAGCAACGAGAACAAGAACGCCACCAGTCGTCGTACCACGTACACCACCCCCCCAACAAAAACAGCAAATCCCACAATGATACTCTTCAAAAAGAGCAGGACATTGACCCAAAATACCCCCAGGGATATGGCCGCCCCCGTTTGAAATGCATCCCGACTCAACCATTGGACTTGCATGCATATCGTCCAGAACAATATGAGGAGGATGTACACCACGTCAAACCAATTGGTGGGATCTTGAAACCACGTATCGAACAAGCCCAAGCTGGCCAAACTCAGAGCTTGAACTACCTCTCTCAAAATGAAGTAAAATACCGGCAGATAAAGAGGCACCAACAGTCCCCGATTCATCTCATTCGTAGGAGGATCATTGTACCGATCACTCAAACTCTGCTCCACCGCCAACTGAAAGAAAATAATGACCAATACATAAAACACAAAATCCATCAACGTCACCGCGGTAGGAAACCGCTGCGAAATCTTTTTATTGAGCATCCGCTGCACCACGGGGGACACCACCGCCAAATCCCTCAACCATTCCGGCAACGCTTGCAATGCCGTGAGCAAATCCGCCGTAGGCTGGGGGTTGGCATCCAAATACAACGTGAGGCAGGCTTTGCAATTGTTGCACTTTTCCGTTTCTTCCGGACTGTCCACCCGCAGTGCCTGGGCTCTCGTGGCGAGCAAATGAATGGGGAGATTGCCCTCCCCGTCGATGGAGTTGATGACCGCGGGGTTTTGGGATAGCAATAGGTTGACGACTCCGGGGGAGGCGGGGCGGTCGGCATTTCCGAGGGCGAAGTGGAGGGGGGTGCGGCCGCGGTTGTCGGTGGCGGTGATGGTTTCGATGTGGTTGTCGGTGAGGACGCGGAGGGCTTCTTCGGTGGCGCCGTAGGCGCAGGCGTAGTGGAGGGGCTGAGGGAGATGGAGGAAGAGTGAGAGTAGGTTGGTGAGTAGATTGGTGTTGCGTTGGTTGAAGTTGAAGTGATGGGAGGAAGTCATTTGAAAAGTTGTGGAGGTTCAAGGACCAAGAGCAATGAATTGTTAATGAATTTGAATTAGTTTTCAGTGCATGAAAAAAATTACAAACAGAAGTAAATGATCCAGGTAACAAATACACAGATTAGACATGAAAAAGATGACAACGATTCAACATGATTCCAAGTACAACAGATCTTGAGAGAAGCATTCCAGTTCATGAAAAAACATTTGTGCACAACAAGCAGTATTGAAAGTAACAGCACTGAAATTCCCAACTAAGAAACAAAAGATTCAATCTGATTTCGTCATTTCGTCCCTGGCTTTTGCACAATACTGAATAACAACGACAGGCAGAAACACAGCAGAACCAAAATATTTCAACTGAGTGTTTTGACTTGGCAAAAAAACTTCGCCCATCATCCAAAGAAACGCAGCGTCGAAGTCCATCCTCCGCACACCGACTTGAAAGAAACAAGTAGGATCCAAAGATTGCAGATGAATTCAACCAACTAATTCTCAATCCAACTGAGATCAGAGTGCAACTAATAGTGCCAAATACTTGGTACAAATTTTGACAGCGCCGGGTTTGTTTCATTGCTTAGCAGATCAAGACACAATGTCGGTTGCAGTCAACAAGAAGAACAAATACCAATGATGAAGCACGCTTTCAAACACCAAGTCTGCTACCAACATCCGTAGCTTACAAGTCACTGTTAAGATTAGATTAACTCGACTCATGATCGAGCCACAGAGCCAGCCAATATTTTGGCTCATGTTCAAGCCACAGAAAGGCCTCTACTAGCACGTGTAGCCCACAGGTGGAAACTGAACAAAAAACAACAGATCAAGAAACAACAGATCAAGAAACAACACCCTAAACACTCTCAAAAACAAATACCCCCACAACAGCCACAATCCTCTTAACTCACCAACATTCCATTCTCATCCGGAAACAACGCCGCCCCCGTCCCACTCAACAACCTCACCGTCGCCACCCCCGCCGGCCTCTCCGTATGCCCCAACGCAAAATGCAACGGCGTCCTCCTCCTCTTATCCACACTCGTCTTACTCCCCTCAAACTGCTCCGCCAGCATCACCAACACCTCCTCCCCCGCTTCGTTCGCACATGCATAGTGCAGGGGGAGCCATCCGAAGGAATCGGCCATTTCCACCGTTTTCGGACTGGCGGTGAGGAGCATGGTGACGATATCTACCGGGGGGGAATTGCGACATGCCAAATGGAGGGGTGTGGTGTCGTAATCCCCCCGGCGTTCGGCGGCCAATCGGGCATCTTCGGCGGAGTGGGTGCGGAGCCAGTGGCGGATGCGGTCCCAGGAGCTGGGATCTGATTCCGAGGCCGCATCGCAGAGGTGTTGGAGGGAGGCGAGCTCTCGATCGCGGGCGAGGAGGGTGGGGGTGGTGGTTTCGGTGGCGCCGGTGGTGGTGGAGTAGTCGGTGGGGTTGGTGGTGGTGGTGGAGGTGTAGTAGGAGGTTATGGAGGGGGCTTCGATGCCGTTGTTGGTGGGGTGGGGTGGGGGTGGTTGATGTTGATGTTGATGTTGGCGTTGTGGCTGTTGGCGTTGATGGAATTGTTGGTATTGTTGAGGTCTCATGGTGGAAGGGTTGTGGTCCTGATGGACTCAACAAGCTGAGATGTTTATGATCTTTGCTATTGTTCTTGGGTTGATTGTTGGCAGAGGTTAGATCAACAATTTTGGCAAGCGGACTTCATGATCATGGTTCATGTATGAGCATTGGGCAGGTGCAATGTAATAATGCTTTGGCTTGAAAGTCATACAAAAACGAAAATACCTTTCAAAATTATATTAATTAAAATATAAGACCAAAAATCAATAACTCTCAAAATGATATCCAAGATTTCAGTAATTTTTGAGAAACAAATGTCGAAAAAACTGAAAGGTAAGTGTACTTCTCACAAAAGTCCAACGCCAACGGTTCATGTTTATTTCTTGGGTTCTCAAAAAATTATGTCCAGCCCCAAGCCCCAAGCCCCAAGCCCCAAGCCCAAGCCCAAGCACAAGCCCAAACCCCAGCAAAAAGAAGACCAAACATGACCAAAAACTACCATAGAGACAAGTAGTAACATATGGTATGGTACTAGAGATTCTAGAGATCAAAAACCAAGTTATTGAAGCCCAGAGACAAATTCCTCACCAGATCTGAACTCTGAACCCAACACCTCCCAACACCCTTTCTAGCCTCTGCATGGCAATTTGATCATTGCTTTGACATCATAGAAGCTGTTTGTAACCTTGCATCTATCTGGCACTTGGCTCTATTCCAAGGTGAAATTGAACTTTGGTCATTTATCAGAAGTTGCCCCAGATCATCGCTGTGTCTACTTGGGGGATGTCAGCATGGCACCAATCTCTATCTTTGGAGCTGAAGAGTTTGTCAATTGTTGACTTGATTGTATACTCTTTGTTATAAAAGTGAGGCCATGTTATAACTTCATTATTTGTTAATGACAATTGTGATTGTTCAAAGCACATCACACAAAGAAAATTAATTTGTTTCAATATGCTCAAAATTCCTTTAGTTCCTGTTGGTTCTAGCTCTAGCCTAACTATTGGTTCATTCCCAAGTTCAAACCTGATTTTTTCACTGTTTGCAATATAATGTCTACTAGGTTGTTGGAAAACTGCATTCAAATGTTTTCCAGTCATTTATTCAGTCAATGTACTAAATGAATAACCCAAAACTTGTACACTACCTGAATAGTGTGAAGATTGAAGTCAACACTTTTTTAATATTTTATGTGTATGTGATATTACAGGGGAACTATGAGTGTGGATAAATATGAGGGGCTAAGTTGTTGGTATTGCAAGTTAGAACTTTTACTCTTGAATCATGAGTCCATTGGAGTGCCAAGTGAAAAATGCTTTTCAACACTTCCCTACTAAAATTGAGTATCTAGGAATGAAAAGTATCTTTTGATGAAAGGAAGAAGGCTTGTGTGCATGCAACAGCTTCATTTGGGGCAAACTTGTTTACATTCTAGATTACATGAATATGTGTCAACTGTGTAAAATAGACCACATCCAGAATGCTCATCAATATTGGTTAGTGGTTGTAGAAAATTTACTGATAATCGGCATTGATGTCAGTGATCCTTCTGGGAGGGGGTCTGAAAAATAGTAGGTATGTTCCCATTCAACCTAATGAGGCTTTTAGGGCTTGCTGGTGGACTAGGCACAAGGGATGACTAAATATTCCTAAGGTGCTGCCATTCCACTTCAACATGCAATGTAAGTCAATTCTGATGTTCCCAAACTGTTGGAGAAACATGCAGACTGGATCATCAAAAATTCTGGCCTCCATACAAAAGTTCATAAAATATGACTATACTCTAGTCTTCTCAAGTAACACAGAGTCATTTTCATGCAGAAGATTGGTTAATTTTATCTTCACTGCCACACTCCTGGTTTCAGATGTGTTGCTTGATAGAATAAGAACAGATTATGCTCACTAAATCCCAATAAAGCTGCAAGATTTTGTCACTATGTTTATTGAAATGGACATTCTCCAGTCCAAGGAATACATGGAAGTATTTTGTTGAATCTACTTAGAAATGATACATGAATCATGCCAAGAAACTTGGACAACAAAAACAAATATGAGGGTTGATTGATCAAAAGAACTCCAAGCATAATCTGCCTTTCTTTTGGCTTCAATACGGCAGCAGTTGGCAGTGATGACCTGCTGGTTCAAGAATATTTGAATAAGAAGATACGGGTGGAATATTTCAATGGAGTTAGTGAAACCATTTATGCCATGGTTGCATGCCGACTAAAGATGGTTTATTCAATTATCAAGTATGCTTGATCCAGTGCCAAACTTGCTGAGACACATTACACTGCAGTTAAACACATCCTGGAGCATGAAGATAATACTCATTTCTGTCATGATAATACAAATGGGACCTTCCATTCCATGCACCAACAAAAATCAACAGCAATAACAAATATTTGTTTGTGGACAAGAATCCACAGCATGATCAGCTGGACACCCATGGATATACTGATTTTGAATTGGATGGGTTGGTCTGACCATTGGTCAGAATATCATGTGGAAGTGCATACATTCATCTTGCCAATGAAACAATTGAATACAAGGCCAATTTGCAGACAACAGTGGTACAATCCTCAATGAAAGGTAAATTCATAATGATGTCAAAAGATTTTAATGAAATTCTGCTTTATTCTTGTTTGATATTGCTATCCCACAAAGTAATGCACCTGATGGGTATGAGGACGATGATGCAGAACAATGATGCGTGTAAATCAATTTCAAATTCAAATGTGCAAAATACAATACATTGTACCCAGCATATTGATGTGAGCTATTTTGCTTTGTTTGAATGAGTGGAGCAAGACTTTATTCAGACTTTGTTTTTAGACACTTCAATTATCGATTATCATGACAATGTTCTCACTAATACATTGACTAGGGTGCCATTCTACTGTCATTCAAACTTCTTGTTTGATAATGACAGGAAGCAAAGGACAATTCCTCTGCAAAACTACAAGAAGCAGTTGGTTGTCTGGCCCCTCCTCCAACTGTGAAACCACCTCATACATTGCCATGGATGCCTAAGATACCCATCAAATTATTTGCCACTGCATGAACAACCACACCTTCAACCTCTTCTGAACATTAGTTCACAACAACAAAGTCACCAGGTGCCAACAATCCGATAAAGGCGCTAGAATAGTGAAGGGTCGAACGAAGCCCATTATTTGTTGGCATTATCATAGGAGAACGCGAGTTTATGCGAAACAAACATGACAAGCAAAACAAAGCCATCATTTGACGAGTAGCAGAGATGAGATACATAGAGCCACACAAGTGATGCTTGGCATTGACACTACAGAATATGGCCGTGGCGATGTGTTCAGATTTGATTGGAATGGTGGGGCAGCAATCTGCGGCAATCAATGATTGAATTTGTAAGTGGCATTTAATTTGAGAGAGTGGTTTCAAGTTGCAGGTGTCAAATCTGAACCCAGATCCAAAATGTCCTTGGGTCTCTTCTGGCAATATGCAAATTGCTTAAACTTGTACTGTAGGAATAGTATCGATATAGGTAAGTACGTAAGTAGTAGTACCTAAGTACTTAAGCAGATCTTATTTAAATTCATTACCAGGCAGTGAGCTAAATAAGATCGAAATAATTAAGAGATAGGAGTAGGTACAACATACAACCCCTACAAGATTTGGATCATTGGCTATCATTATCTGCCTTTCATTTAATCCCTCCATCATTTCATAATCATATGTGTGGCCCTGCCATCTAAGTAGTCGCCACAGAATTAAAATAAAGATTCATATATATTGGATGGGCGGGGCGGAATCAATCCCTTGTTCCTCTGAACTCTGAACTCTGAACTCAAAAAGAATTCATAGTTCACGCTACCTACCATGGCCAACTCCAGTGATGCAGTCGAAGCCCCCAACCCTCCCAAAAGGGCAAGAACTGATGGCCCACCCAAAGACCCGCCCGTCAATGACGAAGACGTTGTTGCTTTAAACTCTGCCATCGCGGCATCGAGCCATGCCAACCCACCCGTGCCCCAGGAAATCCATCGCAAGGACTACAAACCGCTTCCGTTTCTTGTCACCAAAGTAAAAATGAATTTCCAGTTGCTGGAAGGGAAGGCCTTGGTGGAGAGCGAGTTCGTTGTGGAGCGAAATCCAAAGTTCGAAGAGTTCAAAAAGAGCCAGGGGGGAGGTGGAAATGACGGGGATGAAGAAGGGTTGGTTCTGAATGGAGAAGAGCGCTGCGTCAAACTCTTGAAACTATCCGTCAATGGAAACGCAGCTTCCACTGATGGAAGTGGGACTCTCAAGGCAGACGTGGACTACGTGCTTTCTGCCGGAAAACTGACCATTCCTGCAGCGACGCTTTCAATAGACAACTCATCGGCAGTCGTGAAAACCCTTGTAGAAATCGTCCCCGAAACCAACACGCAGCTATCGGGACTTTACAAAGATATGGGAGGCATGTATTGCACGCAATGCGAGGCGGAAGGCTTTCGTCGTATCACCTATTACCCAGATCGGCCCGACAATATGGCCACTTTTGAAAGGGTGAGGATCGAGGCCGAAAAAGAAAAGTATCCAGTTCTACTCTCAAATGGAAATTTGGTGGAAGAGGGCGACTGCGAGAAAAGTGAGGGCAATCCCCAGCGTCACTACGCTGTGTGGTCGGATCCCTATCCCAAACCATGTTACCTATTTGCACTTGTTGCTGGGAATTTATCCTCCATTCAATCCACGTTCACCACGAAGTCTAACCGCGAAGTCACACTACGATTCTACTCTGAGCCACAAAATTCGGATAAGCTTGAATATGCACTTTCCTCTCTTAAAAGGGCTATGAAGTGGGATGAGGAAACGTTTGGCTTAGAGTATGGTAAGAATATTTTAGTTTTCTTTGAATATCATTGACCATCATTCATGTTTTCACAATGGCATCTGTATCAAATAAATCAACAGATTTGGACCTATTCAATGTTGTGGCTGTGGAGTCGTTCAACATGGGTGCCATGGAAAACAAATCTCTCAACGTCTTCAATACCTCTTGCGTGTTGGCGGAAGACAAAACAACAACAGATGCCGCCTTTCGTAGGATCGAAGCTATTATTGGCCATGAATATTTCCACAACTGGACGGGAAATCGAGTGACTTGTAGAGATTGGTTTCAATTGACCTTGAAAGGTGCGAGAGGAATGTTTGAGACAAATTTCTTACAATGCTAAACCCCATCTCAATCAAGACATTGACATTCACTTCTACCTCTAGAGGGACTGACTGTGTTTCGGGATCAAGAATTTACAGGGATGGTAAATGATTGTCGTTCCGTCAAGAGAATTGAGGATGTTTTGGAGGTGAGAGGCCCACAGTTTCGGGAGGACGATGGCCCTATGAGTCACCCCATACGACCTGAGGTAAGTTTTGGTTTCCAGACGAGAGTGATCGGTTGTGGCAATTTTTATTTTTGGATGTCTTTATGGGTTGGGTTAAGTACCTTTGTGGCTCGCGTGACAAGGAGGACAGTAATGATGAGCAATGTTTGCAGTTCAGACGGAGGATCGAAACAGGAGGAGGAGTGAAGATTTGGTCACGTCCTTGATGGAAGGGGGAGAAGACTATTTGAATGAAATGGGCGGGATTCATAGCGGAAGAGAAATAGTAGAGTCAGTTGGTGCAATTCATCCATGGGACTTGGTATCTGAAAATGATTTTCCTAGTCGAGCGGAGATTACTGATTTTTGGGAGCATGGAAGGCATGGATCCCGTACAGATGCGATGTTCCACTCACTCACTTGTATTTTATTTTGTTCTGAACTGATTTTGCTAGAGTTATATTGCCATGGACAATTTTTACACAAGTACTGTGTACGACAAAGGAGCGGAGATAATAAGGTGCGATGGAAGGTATTGCTGCACTGTATTTAGAATTTGTTCATCGTTACTGATTTCTGACACCTTTGGTTAACTGGAAACCGATGTCGCCCTCTCGCTCCCCAAATTGAATAGAATGTATGACACTATCCTTGGCACAGCTGGCTTTAGAAAGGGAATGGACCTCTACTTTAAGAGACATGATGGGGATGCCGTCACCTGTGATGATTTCTTGAGCGCCATGGCCGATGCCAATGGGGTAGATCTCAAGCAGTTTTCGAAGTGGTATTGCACTGCAGGAACTCCTGTCGTTACGTATTCGTCCTCATTCTCGGGAGGAACTTTTAGCTTGACGTTAAGTCAAGAAAGTCGCAGCGAGGAGCCCCTCTTCATTCCCGTGGCTGTGGGATTGTTGGACAAAGCCACAGGTGAGGAGGTGGTCCCAACCAAAGTGTTGGAGTTGACTCAAGCCACACAAACTTTTGACTTTCCCGGATTGAAAGGAGAAGTGGTTCCTTCCATACTTCGAAATTTTTCCGCACCAGTCAAGTTGACCCCCTCTTCTGGAGAAGTTAATGAAAGTGATCTGGCATTTCTTGCCTCATAAGATACTGATGGGTTTAATAGGTGGGATTCGGCTCAACGATTGTATACATGTGCTATTCTCAAAATCCTGAATGGAGAGGAATATGAGGACACTCTGAATCGTGTTGTGGAGTCTTTTGGACATACCCTGAATGATGAAGGCATCACAGACGATTCTTTGCGTGCGTATGCTCTTATTCTGCCTGGAGAAACCACCCTTGCTCAAGCTGTCCCCATCATTGACCCTGGTGCCATTCGTAGTGCGAGGAAACACGTCCGGAAAACAATTGCACGAAAATACAAACATGAGCTTACATCTGCCTATGAAAAGCTTACATCTGCAATGGCGGCTGACGGAGACAAACTCAGAGTAGATGGTGTCTCCATGGGCCGTCGCCATCTAAGAAATGTTTATCTTGGTTATCTGTGCTCCATCAATGAAACTGGCGAAGAACAAAAGGCAGCTGCAGTTTTGGCAACCAATCATTTTCGTTCTGCCACAGGAATGACTGATAAACTTGCTGCATTCTCTCAACTTGCATCCATGACGGGCGAAGGAGAAACCGCAAGAGACGATGCCATTGAAACATTTTACAAGGAGGCGGAGGGGGATCCACTCGTACTAAACAAATGGTTCGCAGTCCAAGCAAGTGCTGACTTACCTGATGTTTTAGAAAGAGTGGAAAAGCTTATTTCTCATCCGGATTTCACTTTGAAAAATCCTAATCGATGCCGATCTGTCATCCTATCTTTCACGGCCAACGCGGCACCTTTTCATGATGAAAGCGGTAAAGGCTATCAATTTATTGGAGATATTCTTGAAAAGTTGGATAAGGTCAATTCGATAGTTGCTGCAAGAACTACGGCCAATTGTCTTATCCAGTGGAAAAGGTACAACGACAACAGGGCAAAGCTGATGAAAGCTCAGCTACATAGGTTAAAGGAGATGCCTCAAGTAAGTAACGACTTGTTGGAAATAGTGACCAAAGGGCTCAAATGAATATCAGATATACATAGTTGATAAAGATACATAATCATAATTTATTCAAAATCACTATTTTGTTTTTTGTGTGTCATTTGATGGAAATGCCTCTAGAAAATTCTGTAAGAATGCCCGATAACGTTTTCCTTTGATCTTCTTTGAATAATTTGCACTTCTACTCTTAGTTAGTTCTGACATAAGTTCCCATGAAAGTTTATTTTGGTCCCTCTAACATTCAATGATCCTGATTTATTTTACGTCATTTAATTGTTCCCCCCCCATCAAGCCCATTTTTCTTTTATTTTAGACCTGCCTTTCTCCAGAACTGGTGCCTTTTGGAAATCATCCGTTTTGATTTTTCTGCAATGAGTTTCACAATGGCTTAAAAACTATTCCCCAGATCTCCCCGCTTCACCTGAAATAAAAAAGCAATGACATACTTGTTTGTTATGGAATTGAAAAGAGCTTAGTGAGATTGTTTCTTGTTCTTGTTATGGGTTTTGCAGCTTGACCATGCAAGTTGCTCGTGGAGATTAAAAAAAAGCACAGGGTTAAGTGTGGTTTCATTAAAGCTCAAGTTTCAATCAGATGCAACACCTAGGTTTTCAAACATAAAACCTATCTCAAATAGTACTAGATGAGGAAAATCTGAGATTAATGTATGGTATGTATCTAATGCAACAAATTCACTTTTTCGAGGCACAAGCTTTGCACACCTGCAACCAACTACGACCTACAACCATGGTGATGCTGCCAGACAATCCACCCTATCTTCAATAGCACTCTTCCACCACCTTGAGACATCATTTCAGCCTGCATACAAGTTGGGTGAATGGAAAAGAATATCATGAGAAGGCCCAAAATTGATCCTACACAAGTGAAGTACATCCAATTATAATGAGGCTTCCCTGCTGCTCATTGCTAGTGGTTAAAGTTGTGTTCACACTCAACAACAGCTGTCACCTACCAATGCCAATGCTGCTCAAATCCCATCCCACACGTAGATCTTTCCCTCATATGGAGTCACCCTCTCCTCCAAAGTGAAGGGGTTTCTCAGATAGCTGCCCCATAGCCAATTCTCACAAGTCACAATAGGGAGTGGTGCACACTTCAAAAAATCATTGTAGCAATGGTAGTGCTGAATCCACATTACCTACCAGCACAATAACTGGTGGTTTGGTCCCTATCTATCACTGGGTGCAATCAACCTTGACTGCCTCCTAATATAAGTAATGATAGGATGGCAAAAAAGTCAGTTAACAGTCCTTAATTAAAGGAAGCCTGCTCTTTGCATCAATGATCACACAAGGCATAATTTGTGTGCAACAACTGCCACCAGCAACATATATTCAGATGTTGCAACACCAGCATCTCCATGCTCAACATAATTGTGAAAGCTGCTATGGGCTGTGGTAGAATTCAGTGTAGAAATGTGTAAATTGTACCAATTTCCGATATAGATCAAATCTGATGGACAAATAATTCAAAAGCACATGCAGCATGCATGTAAAATGTACCACTGAGAGTTGCGTATATTTGCACAAAAAACCTTTCAAAAATTTTTCCTTTCCCTAAAAAAGGAAAAATGGGCGCCAAACCCTTATGTGGTAGCGATCTAAACTAATCTAATCTAATCTAATCTAATTGGACTTGATTTCAAACTGTATTCTATGTGTAAGTCTGTAGATTTGATACTCTAGTAATTTTGATGAGGTTCATTGAAGCATAAGAAATTGCACAGGGAAGCAAGGGAAATTGTATTAACATCCATATGTATGATGCAGTCGCGTGTATCTTGAATCAATACTAGCACTATGGTTATATGCAAAGATACAAAAATAGACACACCAGATCTAAATAAGATATCAGTACTCCTCAAAGAATTATGTCCAGCCTGTCCAAATTTTTGAAGGAAGACCAAACAGGACCAAAACCTAAGTAAGTAAGAAGTACTAGTAGAGACTAGAGAACTGACTCTAGAGCAAGATCAAAATCCAAGTCCTTGTAGCTTAGATCCTGGAGAAAACTTCCTCATGAACTGCAAACTTTGAACCCAACACCTTTTAGACTCTACATATCACGCTGGTCATTGCTTTGACATCATAGTAACTGATAGTAATCTTGTATCTATCTGGAACTTGTCTATATTCCAAGGTGAAATTGAGCTTTGATGGTTTTTCAGAAATTGTCCTGGATTGTCACTGCGTCTACTTGGGGAATGACAACATGGTAACTTTCTCCATCTTCAAAACTGAAGATTTTGTCATTCTTTTCAGCTTGATTGCATTCTCTTTGTTGTCAAAATGATTCCAATTTTTATAAGTAGCTTCATTCTTTGTCAATAATGATTGTGATTGTTTAAAGCATATCACACCAAGAAAATTAATTTGTTTCAGTATGCTCAGAATTTTTGTGGTTCCATTTTCAGTTGACTCTATCTCTAGCATAACTACTGGTTTATTGGTAAGTTCAAAGCTGATTTTTTTCACTACTTTTAATATAATATCTACTAAGGCTGTTGAAAAAGTGCATTCAAATGTTCCTTCATTGTGAAGTAGTTTGGTATTGGTAAAAATGCACACAGTGTGATTTGCATGTTCAAATGATGAAGTCCTGGAATACTGATATAGAAATTTACCATTTTTTTGTCTAAAACTTCATGAATCATTATTTGAAGTTTTTTGCTGTATGTGAATGGTTTTCCCATAATAATTGTGAGTCTTGTAGTACTTGTGATCCTTGTAACTAATAAGTTTTCTAGTTATTTACTCAATCAATGTACTAAATCAATAAAACAAAACTTATCTACTATCTATATAGTGTGTAGATTGAAGTCAAAACTTCATCATATTTTATGCACATATGATATTATTGAGGCACTTTGACTGTGGATGAATGCTAAGGGCTAAGTTGCTGGTGTTGCAAGTTAGAATTTTCAATCTTGAATGATGAGTCCATTGGAGTGCTAAGTGAAACATGGTTGTCAACACTTCCCTACTAACATCAAGTATCTAGAAATGAAGAGTATGTCTTGATGAAAGGAAGAACACTTGTGTGTACACAACAGCTTCATTAGGGACAAACTGCTTTACACTCTAGATTACATGAATATATGTCAGCTGTGTAAAAAAACTGCCTCCAGAATGTTCTTCAGCTCTGCCAAAAAATATTTTTAATTTAGTCAAATGAATCTTTAAGGGCTTGTTGGTGGACAAGGCATGAGGGGTAACCACATTTTCCTGGGAGAAGTAATTCCACTTTAACACACAATATAAAACAATTATGGTGCTCCCAAACAAGACTGTATAATCAAAAATGCTGGCCTCTTTCCAAAAGGTCATAAATTATGTCTATACTCTAGCATTCTCAAGGAACACAGAGTTATTTTCATGTGGAAGGTTGGTGAATTTTTATCTTCATTGCCACACCACTGGTTTCAGATGTGTTGCTTGGCAGAATAAGAATAGATTATATTCTATAAATCACAATAAAGCTGCAATATTTTATCACCATGTTCATTGTACATTGTAATGGAAATTCTCTGATCCAAGAAATGCATAAAATTATTTTTTCAAATCTACTTCAAAACTGTGCATGAATTATGCCAAGAAATTTGGATGCCAGATATAAATATGAGGGTTAGGTGATCACACAACCCAAAGTATAATGTGCATTTCTTTTGGTTTTAATGTAACAGCAGTTGGCAGTGATGACCTGTTGTTCCAAGCACAATTGAAATTGAAGATGATACAGTTGGGATATTTTGAAAGAGTAAATGAAGCCATTTATGCCGTGACTACATACCAACCAAATGTGACACATTTTGTTGTCGAGTAAACTCAATCCAGTGCAAATTGTCAAGACACATTACAATACACTTCAACACATCCTGAAGTATGGAGATAGTACTCACTTCTGTCATGCCACTTCAAATGGTTACCTTCCATTCCTTGCACCCCCAAAAATCAACAGCAGTATCAAACATTTTTTCGTGGTGAAGGTGTCAGCACCAGCAAATAGTTTAGAGCTGGATTTGGATTTGTTGTTGTCCAACTTAAAAAATGCTTTCTAGGAATTAGTACTTGATCCACATCATCACTTATTGCAAACCCTACAATTTTGACCAACCACCAACTTCCAGCTAAATCAACAGTGGCACTCTCTACTAATTACTCCAAAAGGCCCTTCTCCATTCCAGTGCATCGGAAACCCCTTTTCGGTGACTTTGGACATTATATTACCTATCATAAGTATATGTTTCAATTTTTACAGTATTTATTACTTGAAATGAGTTTTTCAGATCCAAAACGTGGAATAATATATAATCGTGAGCACTTTCATCTGGTGTTTTGAATACCAATACGTGTTTTTCAATTCCTGGAATAGTTTTGATAGGTATGTACTGGTTTTTAATACTGTTTTTTTGGTATTAAATAACTAATGGGCGGTTATTGAGATCCAAAAAAAAACACCTTTTATAAGCTTTCAAAACCAATGTTTGAGAATTATTGAATTAAAGTGAGCCCATTTTAAACTTGGATATAAAATGTGTTGATTATTCACTAGGTAAAATTCTACAATTTCAAAGAAAATGATTAGATGAACCAAGTACATAACTTTAAAAAGTAAAGTATTCTTTAGTTGTTTGCCTTACCTAAAGAACTAATAATAATATTGCAATCTTTTGTCATGCTGATAGGTACTCCTCAAGGTGAGTAGGTAGGTAGGTATCACTCTATTACTGCTATTATTATTAAAAGTACAGTACAATACATCGTGTAGTGTAGGAAATAATACATAGAGCTAGTAGCAGCGTGAGGCAGAACAGACAGCCAGCACAACAAACAACAACAAAACCTAACAGAACAACACCACACCCCATCCACTTCATCCGCCACCACCCGCCACCCACTCCCACGGGCACCTTGGGAGGCACCACAATGCTGGCCGCTGCAACTAATAAACCCTCCACCCTCCAACACTAGCTCCGCCAAGGACCTCCACCTCTTGCGGTTGTCTCTATGGGCACATGCGCACCTGCCGACATAAGAGCTACCAATCGTTGCCCAGTTGCCCAGTTCGGAATGATGAATTGCAATTTCAAAGGTGAGAGCATTGTCCATGTTTTGATTTTTATTGAACAAACAAGGGAACTTACTGATTTCTCCTTTTATCCTCAAATGCAACTTCACGATGAAATTTCCATCGAATGAAGTCGTTGCCGCATCGTGCCAATGATTGAAACGTTCGCCAATTGCAGCGAGCAAAACTTCTTTGGGGGCGTTGGACAATACTTGGTGAGTCAACGCTAAACATTCATATTTATGCTTAATTTAACAGTTGAAATGCTATTGGCAACATCTAACCTTTTGGTGCTACTGCTCTTTTCAATTGTGTTTTTGCTTCATCCAGTGATCGCAGCACACTCAATCCTTGAGACAGTGATCGCTGGAACAGCAACCAAACTGTGGCTCATTGTCGGCCACGACATATGCACAATCATTTCATTGAAATATCGTTTACGTAGATGCCATAAAATAGTAACTAGGAGTAATATTTTAAAACTAGAGAAACATAATTAGAAAAACCAGGAAAAGCATTTAGAATAATAATTAGTTACTCCCAGTTAGTGGAGTTAGTATTGTTACATGGATAGTAGGTTCTTAAAACCCACCACAAATGGCTTCGCCAGTAGTAGAGTTTTGGGTTTTTAATACAACATGGTTGTGTTAGTTAAAACCAGTGATTGGTGTTGGCATGTAGTTGGCATGCCCTTGTGTTTCATTTCGGTAATTAAACGTAAAAGTACCATAACTTTTTAATACCAAAAGTTACTTTTTCTCAAGGGAATAAGCGAGCATGACATAATACCAAACAGTACGGAAAAGGGGTTTCCGATGTGAAGTGGTAATAAGATAGGCAGCAACAAAAAATACCCCCTATGCCAGGAACAAGAACTTCAGGAAGGACAGCAGGGAAAGTGAGATGATGATTTGTCTGACAATGACAATGATGGCAACGGAAATGATGACAACAAAGACAAGAAAAAACCCACCATTGATCACAATACAGCAGCAATTGAAGAGTTTTCCTCTGATGAGATTTATGATTAGGAAGAATCATCCAAGAAAGAGAGGGAGGAGGAGGATGGGGCAGATGATGATGTGTTGTACTAGCAGTTGACATGTTGGATTTAAACAAAATGTGGTCCAACAAGACCTTTATGATCTCTGTGGAGCAAGAAAGGAAGAGGCCATGCAACAATCAAACAAACAAGCCAACCTGCAGGAAATCTTAGGACTTTGAAAAAAAAACTACCAAACAATCATCAGTATTTTTTGTTCTTTCTTGCACTGACCATCCAAAAAACAAACAGGCACCAAAGTCTTATGTGGTAGCAATCTAAACTAAGCTAATCTAATCTAATCTCTTAACTTGTTATTGAAAATTAAAATTTTTGGATGCTGGGTGCCTTCAACAATTGCCTCCGCTCTATGATGATGTGTGGTGATTGAGATGATTATCTATGCAAAGCCCATTTTGACATTATTTATCACAGCAAACTAGTGTCTAATAAACTTCTTTTCTAATTTTCAATTAGGATTTTTTTTTCAAAAGTTCCTTGCACCTACACTAGAATAATGAAAATTGTGACAAACTAGGATGCTCTGTCATATTGTACCCTATTAGTAATTAAGTTTAATGTATAAACTAGCATATCCCCAGGTGGTTTGAAATAAAACTGACTGCAACAAGTATGTTTATGCGAACCAGAATTTTCTTTTTTTACTACTAACTGCTAGTAAAATCGCAATTTTAGGTACTGATAGTACCTGAAAGTCAAGGGGTAGGGGGATCAAAGTAAATAAAACAATTTGCATGTCATTTAGACAAAAAAAATACTAAAAATCATTAATCATGACACTGATGAACTTACAAGAGCAATGACAAGGAAGAAAGTGTCAGACAAGAAAGACTGAAAAAGCGAAGACATAAGTATTTATCATTGTTTTCTTTGTTGAATAGTTGATAACAATAAAAAAAACAACACACAAACAGCAAAAGCCAGAAGAATGATTTTGATGTCAGTGTCAATGTAAAAGTAATGAAACACTAATTTGATAAATGTTGCAATATAATATATTGGAGAAACAATGACAATGAGCACAACAACCAAGCAGCTAATGATTACATTTACATAAGGTGCTTATTTATGACATCATTCTCCATATCATTTTTCTAATCGATAATGTATCAGTTGAATCTAAAATTCAATGAAAATGATGAAGTTAGTGCTTCATAATCATCATTTTCTTTTGCATATCATGCTGTTGCTACTAACTCAAGCAGTACTTATGCAAAATTAAAATTGGTTTCCAAATGAAAGAATATGGCTCCTGCGTTTGAATGACGTGAATACATAAAAGAATATGTCTCTACACAGTAAACCCAAAGAAGAAACAGAGAAGCTGATATTGTTGTCAAAAACCACATCCATGGCTCAAAAGGTTCAAATTCACTGAGTTGCCTCCACTTCCGAACCTTCCCCTCTACAAACGCACATACAAATGGAGTCAATAACAATATCAAGCTAATACGCAGTCTGTAGTAGAAGAACTTCATAAAGTCAAGTTCCCTCATAGCGTTGTCCCTCTCGGTTGTTAAGCGTTGATTGACATCAAAGCTATTATCCAGTCGTTCATGGTAGGACCTCATAGCTTCAAGTTCCCTCACAGCGTTGTCCCTCTCGTTTGTCAAACGTTGATTATCATCCAGAAGACACTGCTCGTTTGTGAAACGTTGATTATCCTCCAGAAGCAGCTTCTCCTCTTTAAGCTGGTGACAAGGCTGGTGACCTTCCATAAGACGCGGATGACTTTCCACAGGACTCTGCATTTGGTCGCAGGCCAAAGATAATGCCCCCTCGTGCACTGACTGCTGGCACTCGGCAATACCAGATGCTGCCTGAGCCTGAACGCCGGCGTCCTCCGCAAATATGGGTTGAGCTTGGCGTTCGTACATATTTATACCCGCAAGGATGATGGCTACTTCTCTTTCCTTCTTGGAGATCGTATTATTATTATTTGTAACCCCCTTTTCTGGCCACAAAGCTGATGCCGACACATCCTTGTTTTCTGCAGCTAGCAAGTTCGATTTGAAATTTCCCTCGATGAACTTTTCGTTCTCCCCGATCAATCCCACATTTTCCTTTTGTTGGGATGCAACAGTTCGTTCATTACTTTGATTTGTCGAAACGAGGGCTGTAGGTTTTGGTGGAGTAACGACAGCCGATGGCGACGCTGTAAGACGGGGATCAGGATGAATTCGGGAGGTTTTCTGATGGCTGATCCCGCTTGGCTCTCTCTTCCGCTTTCGACTTGCGGAATCATCATATGCAGCACCTGGGGTCTTCTCCTTCGCTCTTGCCAAAACTAATGAACCCTGCTCCTGCACCCGCCGTGGGGACGAGATGGGTGGCACTCGGGGCTCGTGGTGATGGTGGTGATGCCGAGGAGAACTCGCCAGACGTAGGTCATTGACGGACCTTTTTTTGGTTCGAGACAGCAGCTGAACTTTCGGCTTTGCGGAGGATGTAATTTTTCTGGAGATTGATGGAGGCCGTGGAGGCTGCGGAGGCCGGTAGAAGTAGCCCTTGGTCATGGTGGCTGGATGGCGCAACGCCCACACTAGCAATGACTCGCTTTAAGTCTGCACCGTGACTTGTGTATTTTTCGTCACATGTTACGTGACTGTGATTTTTTATTTTTACGTGACTTTTACTTTGAGGCGTCCAAGGGGTACCTACCGTCATTATTGGTGAAAGTGAGCCC
>JALLOT010001166.1:0-15941 GCA_036939595.1 Thalassiosira livingstoniorum | reverse complement strand
AAGAAACCTACAAAGAAACCTACAAAGAAACCTACAAAGAAACCTACAAAGAAACGTATGAAGAAACATACAACAAAACCTGCAACAAAACTTGCAAAGAAGCCTAAAATGAAATTTCAAATGAAAACTAGAAAGAAACCTACAACAGAAAATTACGAAGAAGCATACAAAGAAACTTACAAATAAATTTACGAATAAACCGACAAACCCACAAAAATATTCATAAGTACAGCAAACATGCAACAAACTACAGACAAACTTATCAGAAATGAAAGAAACCTCACAGAACACAAAAAATGGTAATTAGAAACCACATGGACCTGCAACCAAAACTACTACAAGTTCATCTGTTGATGGGAAAGAAATTTACGAACATGGAGCTCCAAATAAATCTAAAAGTAAGGTCAAGCTTCAGCTGCAGTTACAAATAGAGCTGCACGTAACTACCTCTGAAAATGCAGGCATGCAATTCTACAAATAACATTTTTGTAACATAACCAATAGTAAATCTTGTTATAACTTCCAAGTTCAGACTTGTATTGGCTTTATCTTGAATAGCTTGTACAAAATTATTTCTCAGCTTAGTATTGGTTACCTACTTACAGGAGTCCTGAAAATGAAAAAGTTATCCATTTGTGCCATTCCCCGCTACAACAATTTACACAAATAGGGACGACTGAGTTGGAGCCATACTGGGTGCTTCGTATGGCAGCGAGTCAATAACAACAAACTGGGAAGCCAGGTCCTCTGCTTCTCTCGACACTGTGTTAATTACTCCTTGATTCACATTTGTTACCGATGAATCAAAATGAAGAATTGCATCTCCCTGTACGTTAAACTTGGGAGAATGGTCGGTGATGCTCTGGTTTGAAACCCAGCAACGAACATCGTAACTTTCGAGTTTGAGGCGTTTTGTTGAAATATCAACTGCTAGCTTACAAATCTCTCTTTGCTCCTCTCCAGTCAAAAATCGTGGATTTGACATGAAAAACTGGAATGTTGATTGTACTTCCGGACCACCGCAACCTCTTACAAAGTCGTGAGTCCCACTTGTAAATATGTCTTTGTCTGTGAAAAGGTCGCAGCCAAAGTTGCCACTGTTCGGTAGCACCCTAAACAGCAACACGAAAAATCATAGTGATCAGTTGGATTACGCCGAAAAAAAAAAAAAAATCGTTATTTACGTACCAGCCCAGATCCAGCGGATCAGTGATGCCGAACCATTGCGCAGCCCCATACCACAATGCGTCCCAAGATGTTGTTGGAATCAGTCTCCCTCTTCCGACATTAGTTGGGTCATTCACACCAAAGCTTGATGGGTATTTACCCATGATTTTCCCGCCTGATACCTCCCCACCAAAAGCAAAATAGTTACCTCCCCACGCGTGATCGGATCCTTGGTTGGAGTTAGGATTTATAGTTCGGCCAAACTCGCTTCCTTGAACGACGAAAACGCTGTTTTCGAGTTGGAGAGCCTTGATTTCTGCCCAAAAGTTTGCTACAGCGGTATTGAGGGGGGGCAAGGCATTTTCAAGGAGTGACAAAACACTCGAATGCATATCTTTAAAAATAAGTATTGTACATTGGGAGGAGTCATTGAGAAGTTTCAGTGACTCCCAAGATGAAAGAAAAATAAACAAAAAAATGACGTACCAAATCCACCCATTTCAACGTAAAAGACGTCTCGATTAATTCCGTTCCCTCGTTGACTCCTTGCGATAATCAATTCAGCTACACGCTTTAGCTTTGAATTGATTCCAACCGGATCTCGGCCAGCTGCGAATGCAGTTACGGTATTGATGCTTCCAAGAGTGCTCTTCAACGAATCAGTTTTATTCCTACACATCAAAAGCAAAATACTTGAGCGCACGAAATTTGAAAGTATAAAGGACTATGAAAAACAACAACATTCCTACCAAACATCCAAAAACTTCTGTGACCACAGGTCCGAAAAAACACCTGAGTCCTCTTTTGTCTGAGAGTGCAGATTCTCCAAGTATTCTCTCATTACTTGGGATTCCTCATTCAAAAACCGATGCTCGTAAAGTGTTGGAACGCTATCTGACGGGAAAACATCAGACATACGCCCGAAATTTGGATCCCCGGCAACCATCGGAGAACTTTTATCTATAGACGAAGAAGAAACTGAAAATCCATCACGTTCAAGAATATCCAACATTCTTCCAAGGATGCCAGTGCGTCCAGCTTCAGAAAACGCATCAACTCTCAAAGTTTCTGCCTTCATTGTGGAGTGAGAAAACAGGTCTGTTGTAGTCTCTGTATACCAATTGCCTCTATTGACAGGCTGCTCAAGAAATTAAATCCAATGTCAGCTCAAGCCAAGAATCATAAAACAGGAAATAATATCAAACAAGAAACACACCTTATGCAAGTGTCCCATATTTGCAATGAATACACCCTTTCCTTCATCGTAAATATCCTTGTAAGCGGACAGAAGTTTATGAACTCCGAAGGTGTTGCAGCCCTCAATACCAGCGGAAGTTCCATTAATTGTCAACATTTTGTCAATCGTGAGACCGATGCCACCTCGAGCTTCTAAGTAGTCCTCGTATAAGTAGCAGCCATTATCATTATGTGGAGTTAAAATGTTAAAAGAATCCGCACCCCCAAAGAGGTGAATATATACAATGGCCTTATATGAAGAATCTTTCGGTTGAGTTGGAGTTGTAACTAAGCGAGGTTCGCCAGTTTTTTTTACTGTGAAGGAGTGTAAAGTTAAGTCAAGAGCGATTCGAGTCAGCAGGTCACCAAATAAAAGGCACGTTGAAGCCAATCATTAAATTCGTGTCCTTACCTGTGTTAGTAGTATGAAATTCTGGTGTACTCATCATCAACTGACGAACGGCATTATCTGCTGTAGCTGCATTGTGCGAGCCCTCGAAGAAATTGTATGCATTTACGAGAGTTTGCTTATTCTCATCACTTAATCTTCCCGCGGTAAGTAAAATGGCGAGATCTTCAACTTTACTCTCAGCATCAGAATCGCTTGCTTGATAAGTTAGCATGCCAACCGAAGAGGTGTAATCTCCCACACCAGGATTTTTTGACACATCCGGACCAAATCCACCATTGTAGCCCGTGAGCCCATAGTTGACAAGAGAGAAAAGTCCATTGGTGATACCCACCATTGAAGTCATCGACGCAGTTTGAGATTCTAATGAAACAGAAACATAAATTGAGGGAAGAATGGGTGCCAAATTGTCAGATGAAAAAAAACTGACAGCTTGAAAGCGGGGTGGGATTGCATTAATCACAAAGATAACTCACCAGGCGACACCATATCCACATTTGAAAAGAATCCTACAGGAGTGTGGTCCGACGAAAAAAAGGAGAACTGATTTGGAGGTTGGAATGGCATCTCGCCAATGCGATTGCCTGAGTTGTGAAAGATCCCGTAGCGGAGGCCCACATTTGATTTCCTCTGAAAAGATAAAGTTCTCATTGCTTGAATTATTTTTAACATTGGCTCTCGCACATTTCCAAAAGCCGGATCAGCATCCATAACTGGATTGAGAGATTCGGGATCCAAAACAATTGCAGCTGCTACTGCCCCTAAATTTCCGAATTCTCCCAAGCTTCCAAACGTAGCGTCGCCATTGACAAAGACGCCTGAACGAAAAGCCTGTGTTACACGTTCAACGTAGGATGGACTAGGGTTGCTTGTACCAAAATATTGTATGAGTTTCTTGCTGATGAAGGGAGCAGCACTGGGCAATGCTAGGAGATGCTTCAAAAACGCATCAACTTCATGCTCTACATCTCTCCGTTCAGGCTTAACAATATCGATGAATCCGACTGGGTTTCTCATTGAATAACTGCCACCAAGAGATACAGTAGATTTAATGTTTTTGAAGAAAGCTGTTTCTCCAAACTCGTCCGTCACTTTGAATATCGTCGAAGTCGAGCCGATGACAGGTGCATCGGAAGAAACAAACACCTCAACATCGTCAGATAGAGAGTGGGAGAAATAGGTTCCATAAGAATTTGGGTCAAATGCTCCGACTTTAAGTGCTGATGAAAGGGAGCTCCTCGTTGGCAACGATTCAAAAACAAAAGATTCTTCTACTGCCACCGAGCAAAGGCACTCAGTATCCAAAACAGCACAGGCACCATTACCACAATTGTTTTCTATGACTGGGTAGATCTCTTCCCCCGTCAGTGCATCGACATCCCAATGCACTTTGATGTATGTGACCGCATTGTCCATGTCGACATACGAAGGTACTTCATGAGTCACTTCAGGATTAGAACTGGGAAGATGCGTTAGAGCGACCATGCCATCTCCTCGGACCTTTGCTTGCTGTGTGCATGTTTCATTTGTCCAGTAAAAAATATTGCTACTAGATGCAATGGTATCGAAAGCATTGTGCATGAACAAGGAGTTGTGAACTTGGAAACTGCTTGGATCACATAAATAACCACCATCAGCTATGCACTGGTCCTCATTGCTTTTTGCTGTAACTACTTCCCCGTGGTATTCGGTCTTGTACTGATAGAAAGCACTTGAAGAAAAGCAGCACATTCTTGCAGCTGAAGCTAACCTGGGATTCGAACACATTGCATGAGTATATTGTTCAGATCCTCCTGCCACAACTTTCTTTCCGTCATCAAAGAATGTCAATTGAACACAAGGAGCTCGAATGTACTCATAGAATGCACCTGGAGCAACTTGCACTATGACAACTGTGTCGACAGCGCATTCAATTCCGTGGCAAGGTACATTGCTGTCCAGTGTGACCGTGTTATCAAATCTGCAGTTTTTATTTGCATCTGGTTTGCACAGCTTTTGATAGAGGCTTGATTCGGGCGATAATACAAAGCGTTTGATTGACTCATTGAATTCCCACCACTCTGGGCTGTATTGGGTAGTTGGAATAGAGGATCCACCTCTGAATCTGAAAGTTGCTCCTAATTTAAGGAAGTGTTTGTCTGGCAAATCTGAGCAAAGCGGATAACGGTCACCTACCCAGCCATTATCAACTGATATCTTCGGGAAAAAGTCATGCTTGTCTACGTCTATTCTCATTGGTTCCATTCTTGACTTGTTTGCGCGAAATAAGACCTCCGTATTCCCACGGCGAGCTGTGTATTCGAAGCCAGTGAATATTCTAGGCACAAGGATAATGTGATAAGACGATCTGATTGCGAGAAAACAGGGCTTGCATATTACTCGATTCCTTCGTGATCTTACCTTGCATTGGTCATTATGTTGAAATTGTTATAGGCCATGATCTTTTTTCCAAACTCGTCACGGCACTCAGCTCCATCAGATTCTAAATAATGCATACCGATTGTATACAGCTGCATCACTTCTCTAGCTGCAACAAAACAAGAAGAAAACATTTGATATAAGAATAGTGTCTACAAGAGTTATTGTTCGATCTTGCCACAGCCAACATTCTTACCAAAGTTCTCATCAGGTGATACAAGCCATCCCCTGAGGTCCCAAATGTAGCGAGTGGAAGACGACAACACATACATGAACTGCTCTCCCATCGCTGGATTGAAAACCATCTCTTTCAAAGCATCAAAATAGTTGCCAAAACAGTTTCTTGTGTGGACATCGTAAGTGTAGAGATTAGACTCAGTTAACGCATTTTCATGAGAAGCTGTAATAATACAGTTTAGAAAAGAGAAAACAAAACAATATAAGTTGAAAACGGAACTGAAAAATGGTTTGAATCAATAAATGATGTTATTTACCTGGTCCAGTGTTCAAATGCAGGTACAATGCCCAAGCCTGAAGATTTTAATAAGGGGAATAAGAAAGTTAGAATTAAAACTGAACATGTACAATTGTATTCCAGGCTGCGAGGAATGCAAAGGAGTGACTGTTAAAATGTAGTCCCAAGTGCATTTGATTCTTGAATTCCCCAATCCGCGGGAAATTTTCACGACGGACGCGAATTTGCACGAAATGGGCTCATTGGAAGACAAGAAAATTCCACTTGTAGGATTACTCACCATACGTTGGCATAGTTGGTCCTCTGCCTCCAACGCGTTTATTGCCCACACAGTTAGCTTTTGATCATAATAGTTTCCGTAGGCATTCAAACAACCAATACACTGATAGTGGAAGATGCGTAATGAAACAAAGCAAAAGTCAGCAAGGTGGCATCGGTAGCTCGCAGCAGAACATCATGAACAGCACTTTAGACTCACATCTATATTGTCTTGCTGCACGACATCAAAATATCCATCTCCCAAAGCTGTTGAGGCTACTTCATTTGGGCTTCCACATACCAAAACGCCCCCGCCTCGATTAGACCCAATCATGTTGCCCTTCTTTACAGCTGAAGAAGACAAATTATTGGCGATATTTATCAAAATCTCGGGATTCGTGTCCAAATACAAAGGAAATCCAGCGAAATCAATGACTTTCATCTTGTCGCCATATCTAGCCACGTATTTCATTTCTGAAGCAATGGCTTTCATTTCTTCAAACGATGACATGGGATTTTCATCAGGGTACACGTAGATGCCGCTATCTGTGTACAATGGAAGAGAAGTATCTGACGACGCACGACGCGTCATGTCAAAGATAGACCTAAAAGAACAACAAAGAGGGAAAAAAATAATGGGGTTCAATGTCATAACGACAACATAATCTGATGCAAACAAAAGAGAGCAGATGCGTTGCTCACATGTAATCTGGGTGTACATTTTCCATGCATCCTTCCGATGTCATGATTTTCATTCCATAAGCAGCACTATCCACTTCATTACATCCCCCAGATGTAGTACCTGTATTCCACAAGTAAATGTCTCTCAAAAATGTGTTTTCATCATTACTCGTCTCCAGTGCGAACTTTAACGCACTAACGCTATCGACATGAAGGGAATTGGTACAATTAGTGAGAGTAAGATCAGGTTTTTTTTTCCATCGAGATCGAGGGTTATTGTCAGAACAGGGTAGGTCAACTGTCCCATCGGTGTTTGAATCATCATACCGAAGGTTGGAAATAGCATAGATGTATCTCGAAGTGATACTGTGCATGCTGGCAAGAGTTGCATCATCGAACGTGATTGTAGCATCTACGTCGGTCCTTGCTTTTTCGTCACGTATACATGCATTGGGCTCATAGCTCAGTTTGCACGAATCTTGATTAAGGAAATTGGGCTGCTCGTTGGTACACATGACTATGTTACCCCCATTGATCAAATTATATCTATTTCCATGGGGTTTCACGGCATAGTTCAAGCGAAGTGCAGATCTAAGTGCCACGCCTCCTCCGCCGTCCAATAGTGGTTCCTCGAGAGTATTCTCTTTTATTATGAGTCTTGGATCATAGATAGCGTGCCCGCCATCGGGAAGAAGAGAAAAGACAGGTTTGTCTGGGTTGAAACGAGATGGTTCCGCGTCAGGGTTTTGGGGGTCAGCGCCTCGGTAGTCGTTGTCGTACCTTCGTGCCATGTCCAAGCAGAAACATCAAAGTCAGTTGGAACAAGGAATGAAATGGTATACGAGTATTAATTCAAGCACTTCCAAATACTTACGGGGAAGGAAACGTAGAACAACCTTCATCTTCAACATCTGATTGCAGAAGCCAATCTCCGCCAAAAGTGTGTTCCACATCAACAGGCTCAATATGCGACGAAGAGGAGAGGTCCAATGTGTGGATTGTATTGTAGTCAACAAACTCAGGGTCGATATCCACCTGGAAAGAGCAACAAGGCGCAACTCGAAGTGAGATGTACTTCATGAGAATATCTTGGCGTGTCGAATTGGCAGTACGAACTTACAGTGGGATTGCCACCTCGCAAAGCCACACATTTATTGTCAACCCTAATCATGAATCTTTTAATGGGGTCTTCGCCGAAATTACCCTCAACTTCGTCAACGTAACATAGCTATTGATTTGGAGAGCAGACGGGCGGAGAATCTAATAAGAAAATATTCGCCTAAAAATCAGCCTTTCGAAAGAATTAGTTTTACAATAGAACTCACAGGATATTCCACACTTCCATCCATGGGGAGCTCGGCCCCTTCATGATTGTCAATCTGGAAGGGATATCCAATCACTGTTCGGATGTCACCGGCGTAGCGGAGTATATACCCAACCATGTCTGAATAAAACGTACGACAAACATTAATGAGAAAACAAAGAAGACACAAAGAAAAGATGAATCAATAAACTCTATGCACAAACTCACCAAAATTTCCAATCCTCACTTCCGCGCCATCAGGAAGAATGCCTGCCCCGACAGATATAAACACGTCGTCGAAACCAACGTTCTCCTTCGTTACATCGAAGAATTGGAAGGATTCCGTCTCAACCAATTGCCACTGACTACTTCCATCATCAACAATAGTTTTCTCCACAGGGTGAATATACCTGTTGCAAAATGCCCTTGTACCACAAACGCTTGTGCCGGAAGTGTCGTAGTTTACCAATCTCTGACGAATTCTTGCACCTACAGTTACTTCTGTGATACCGACCAGCCTAACCCAAAATGTAAATCGAAAGCTCTTGCGTCGTCCAATGGAATTGCCCTCTGCCTGTAACTGCGTCAGTGTATCTTCAAGTTTCTGACGCATGAATTGGGCATTCCTCAAAACCATGACATTTCTCTCCAATTCAGAATCATATGAGATAAATCCTGAATCGGTGTCTAGAATATCCCAGTACTTGTGATTTAGAAGAAAGTTGGGGTTATTCAAGAACCCTCGCTTGGACTCATGAGTGGGCAAAGGAGCAGCCAATGCACCGGTCCCCCCTTCTTCTGCATTGTACAACTTCTCAACAACGAGGTCGTCCAACACATGATCCAATCCAGCCAGCTGAAATCGGAGCTGGTAATGGTTGCATCTGCCAGGGTACCTAATTTGACCATCAAACGTCCAATCCGGTCCAACTTCGTGAATTGCCTCGACATACACCCACTCCTCGTTGTTGATTTCCTCCGGGGAAATGAATGTTCGAGAGACGACATAGCTCCCATCTTCGGGCTTCGTCCATCCTTTGGAGCCATGATAGTGCGCCGTAATGATTTGAAAGATGACGCCATCCGAAATAGTTGCTGCCACCCCACCTGTTTGCGGAAGAACCTTGATTCGGAGTGAAATGCGAAGCACATCTCCGGCTCTCACGTTTTCGCCAACTCTATCTGTCGGGCACCCTGGACCAAGTTGACGATAGAGAGAACATGAACCTCCGTGTAATTTGACGGACTGGGTGCCTTGATAGACCATGTCCGATGTGGTGGGCCACACAGCGTCAGATGCGGTGGATAGGACTTGTCGCACACATCCCGCTCCTAGCGTGGGCCATGCACCATTTACGCGGCTGAGGGGTCCTTCCATGTCTCCTCTTCCGACGATGGAAGACGATGTTGTGAGAGGGGTTGTGGAGGGTGTTGTCTTGGGTGTTTCGAGCGAGCAAAAGTATGGGTTCAAATGAAACATGAGTGCCAAATGTATGACACTTGAAATTACCATTGGGCACAACGCTCAAGACTCGAAATAATTTCAAAGAACTCACCAATAAATCCTTTGTTCCTATGGATCCCTCTGGTTTCAAAACACCCATGACCTTCTCAACCGTCATCTTGTGACCTTCCTTTTCCTGATAAACACCTCCAATATCAACAGTCCCCCAAAAAAGTCTCTCCGAATTCTCCACATCGTACCTCACGAATGCATACTTCCTCCAACGACTCTTCGCTTCGCACGGATGCGGCCCATACTCGCCAATAGGATACGTCTCAAACCCTCTCCCATTCAACCTCTTCCTCCAATACTCCCTCAGGGAAGAGAACTTCCCGCTCGAAAACGAAGTTGGATGATTGATCTGCAAATCCGTCCACTCCCTCTGCAATTGCTCCATCGTCTGCACGTACGTCCACTCGGGATGATCCAACCGCAGAGTCTCAAACGTGGCTTCCAACGAATCCAATTCCGACGGCGTCGGCCCAAATGTCACCCGGTGCAGAAAGCGGCTGAGCTCCGCTCGCACGGACAGACTTCTCTCGTAGTACGTCAAATAATACGGAATGTCCAACTCTTCCAACTGTCCGTTTCCCTGGACCTTACTCGTCATGGGCAACGTCACCTCGCACAAATACTCTCCCGCGGCGAATTGACCGTCGTCTCCCGAATTCGAGGCGTAGTCGCAAGTGTATTCCACTCCCAGACGAACCCCAGCGGCTGTTCCGCCGAGGCCCCCGAGTTTTCCTCTGTGTCCTCCCTTCCCCGGGGGGCGTTGCCAATCCCTCCCATCGTACGATTTACCGAGTGGATAATAGAATCCTTTGTTGAGAGCCTTGTCGGTCGTGGAATGCGTCCATCGACTTAAGATGCACATTCGTCCCACTCTAGCGTAAGTCGAATTCGCTGCATTTGTTGGTTCGTCGGCGGAAGGGATCGGTGCCAGGAGTATCGTCTGCGTACTGTACAGCGTGCTCACTCCGAGAGGGTTGAGATAGAACATCTCGCCCGGTGTGGACATTGGGTTAGCGCCGCCATTGGTAGGTTCATGGCAGGAGAACTTGAGGGCTGTGGGGTCAAAGTCTCTGGCGGCGGCTGTGAGTTGGAATAGAAGTTGGAGGTAGATGGTTGGGTGCCACATGATTAAGCTTGTATGTGGCACTTTTGAAGTGCAGTTTGGAAATCGAAAGACTTTGGACCTTGGATTTGATTTGATTTTAATGCATAGATCAGAACAAGATGCAATTTGTGCTAAATAATATGAACACAATGGACTTGCTTCAGCTGAACACACCCCCTTTTCCTCAGCAGCCGATGTTCAAAATAGGTATTACTTTCACGAAAAGAAACATTCGTCGGCGTTGGATGTACTTACACTTGGCTCTGTTGTTGGCCTTGCTTTGCGGTCCTAAGTATTGTAGCTAAAAAGGACAATCTTAGGTCCCTTTGTTGGCTTTGTTGGCTCTCTTACTTATGATTTCGCTTTTGGATGTTGATTTTTAATTTGCAATTCTGGTGCAATTTCAGTCTAATTTCATTGCATGTTGTGTGTGGGCGGTTTCGACAGGCACCAGGTTGGATTAGGTTGCATCGTTGCACCTCACAATGCACGTGATTGCACAAGAGAGTGGGCAATTGTATATGAAAATGTGATGAAAATCTAAAAAAAGACCATCCACGACCAGAAAAAACATTGAAATACTTATTGGCGAATACTTCTTATAGTACTTAGTATTTTTTTAAAACCTTCTTCGACCATTTTTCACCATTTTATTTTTGTTCTGACCCTTTTGCAACCAGACCCATGAAACTTAGTGCAACCTCCCTTATTACAGCATGAAGCCCGCTTCCCACCCATTCCTACTACCCAACCAACAGAGTCCATAGCTATATTGGAATCAATTCCAGAGGATTGATTACATTTCCATCTTTAGTAAGTCAGTTTTCATACTCACAAATTACAAAGATTCTTACATTTGGAAAATCAATTTTTGGTTTTAAAAAATGAGCCTATGGTACTGCCTGCAAAATTATTGGCAACATTTTCATTGATTCCTTGAAAGTATTGTTATTTTTTACAACTCAATTGATTTAGCTTAGAGTTATAAGGGTCTGTGATAATCTTTGTAAGCATGAAATAGTATCCTGTTTTCAATAAATTGAATCAAATGGCAATCATTCACACATGCACATGTTTGTTATTTTCCTATGTAATGGAAATGTTGACCAGATGATTGGTATAAGTTGAAAATGATCAATAAGAGTACAAACAATAAATCTACTAAATCTTCATTACATATATTCTAGTAAATTGTATTATCTTTACATTTTAGGTGTTCTAATTGTTTCAGATCAAATAAGGGTTGTTCAAATTTCATGAGTATTATCATCACTAAGTTGTCTGTTAGATTTTTTTAGATCAACACATGTTGTTCTAAAGGTAAAACTTTGTTTGAATGAACTCTTGGCTGCATTCATAGTTATATGTAAATATGTACAGAATTAAATATCTGAAACAAGTAAAATATTAAATGACACGTGTCTTTTCTTTGCTTTTTGAATTATTTCACAAGATTTAAAAATCACTATCAAATAAGAAGCAACTCTTTTCCAATTCAAATGCTCCTAAAGTTATAGAGTTAACAAAATTACTTCTCTCTATATTTTCTCTTTGATTGTACTTGTAAAGTTGTTTAAACAATAGAAATATGGTGATTTATAGGAATCTTGGACAGTTTTGTCATAGAAATAGCATAAGCAATTTAATATTCATTATAATTGTTTGGATGATATATTCTATGGATTGTTTTGTGTCCATGAAATCATTTCTCTCATTATATCATATATAACATTTTCTGATTTGGTTGTTGTTTTATTGTAAACCATAATTATTTCAAATAAGCATTATCTAAGGAGAGATTTCAAAACAATGGCATGAAAAAATGTGTTCAGAATAAATTATGCATCAACACTAGCTCTACCATATGTATTTATTTTTCAGAGATTAATAGTTGTTGAATGTTTTCCTTTCATTTACCATTATCCTGTTATTATTATTTGTTATAAGGTCTCATAACTGTGTGTTAATTGCTTTCATTGGACTGAAGGTGAACATATACTATGTTTTTGTTCTTTAAGCTGGGACCATAATAGATAGGAGACTTTTCTGACATTAAACTTCAATTGCTCTTTTTGACCTAACATAACTTGACAATTCATCATTGTTGCAAGAAATACCTAATGCAAGAAATACATTACTAATAAATAATGAAAAGGTGGTATGAATATTTTATATATTTTTGGGTAAATTTTATTGGTGTCCAAAAACAAACAGGTACAGTCTTGAGTCTAATAATATATTTTGGGTATATTTTTAACACAAAAGCGGAAATATTATAGCAAAGAAAGTCATTATTGTCACAATATAATATTGTTTTGGTCTGAATTTGGCTTAAATTGACAAAAATTATGGTTCTGAAAGCAGATTTTGTATAATTTTAGAAATTTCAATGGATAAAATACAGTTTAAACAGGAACAGAAAATATTCATTTTTAAACATGGGGTCCCAACCAACTTTCTATCAAAAGCTTACCTTTTTCAATTATTTCACTGTGTTTAATTGTTTGAAAATCTTTTTGTGTTTCATTCCATTCTCAAAAAATCAACATGGGACTGGATAGTAAATAGTATCCAAAAACATAATAAGGTACACTTTCAAAAAAGACAAATTCTTGACAATGATGTTAGATATTATTTCTTAATTTTGGTTGAAAATTATTGACTTGGTGCAAGAACAAGTATGTGAGTTTATCATGAGTTTTCAATCCAACCAATAAGTAGATAGTGAAATAATTCAAGAAAACAAAAATGAATCGAAGAATCAACAATTCATCAAAAATTGGAGCAATTAATAAAACTGTGAATGGAGTAATATTGAGGCAAAATGATATCTGTAAAGGAAATAGAGCATGGTGTGTAAAGGCAAAATAGTTAGTTGTGGGTGCAGATACAATATGAGCTAAACTGAAGAATACATACTAAATAGTATTGTGAGAGCTCATTACAGGTAATTCTTCTTCTTATTTTACACAAATTTCATTTCTGAACTATTTCATTGGGATTTAGATAAAGGTAATTATTGGTTTGGATCAAAAGATACCCTTTTAGTTTAAAAGTAAGCATTATTCTTCAATGAAGGAATTTACCATAATTTCAAATGAAAAATGAATGAGACTATGCCTATTGCATTCATGGGATAAAGTTGTATGTAAAAATTAGCATATAGATTGTAAAATATGTTCAAGTTTATCTTCATGTTCCCCCACTTCAATGCAAATAATCCATTGGCTTAAAAATACATATCATGTGTGTGAAATATCATGTGTGTCTTTACATATTATGAATGACCATTTACTAAGAAACAAGGCTGAGCAAAAGTTTCCTCTTTCATGTGTTGATTTAAACCTTGACAATTATGTAAAATAAGTACTTCAACTTTATTGAAGCTTAGTTTGAAGTGTTTGTTGTCCAAAATTTTCACATTATGACATCTAGGTCAACATGGTTTTATAGAACCGCAGATTTCTGCACAAAATTCAAAATAATAATTTATGATCTATGTAGTAATTCTCATGTGTTTAAAAATTAATTTAATTTTTTGGGGGAAACCTACACCACCTATATCTTGTATATTTTTGGGGACAGATGCAAGGTTATTTACTCAACAAGTATTGACTATGTACTAAAGCAACTTTACCTTATTTTCATCTTTTAAAGAGATTTTAATTTAACAATGAGTTTTCAAATTTACTTACTGCTCTTTTTCTAATGAAATAAAACAACATTGTTTTTTGTATTATGCAATGGGTACGTAATGATGTTAGAAGACTTTTTTCATGCAAGACCCACAGTGACAAGAACTTTACTAACTGTAGTTTTAGTAATCATCAACATGGTATACATAATATGATGCAAAAACATTCATTACAGTACACTGACAAGTTGTAAGGGGGCAAGGTGAAGAGGCTTTTGAACTTGATAGGCAATGTTTGTTGTAAATGAAAAGATGTGGTTGTCATTAGTTTTATTGGAATGGATTGTTTTATTGGAATGGGTTTAGATGGATTGACCTAATTTTATAAAAAAATATCATAGCTAGTGTTATTCTATTATTTATTTATGTTGATAAAGTCAGTGTCAACAACAATTGCATTTATTGTATTCATTACAGTGATGTCAATGATGCTGCTGAAAAATATACAAACAAAAATTAAGCTCCATGACAATATTCTTTGGTGTGACTAATGTCTTGACAAAAGATGTCAATGACAACAACCCAAAAATTACAGATCTTGATTGTAGAAATATAGATGAAGGATGTAGCTTTTCATTAGCATTACCTTTGAGGGGTCCAAAATCAGCACCATCACTAGAACACCCAAAAAGTGGGTGTAGCTTGGGGCATTGGCATCCTAACACTAAAAATACAATATTTCCTGTTCAAAATATGGTCAAATAGGACCATGGAAACAAATGAAAGCTTATTCAAAGGTCTTCAAAAATATTATATTTACTTTGAATTTAGATTTGATTGCCTGTCAGACAGTGTGCAAGAATAATAAAAGCTTCACTTATTTTCAAGTATGCACAGAATGCACAATAAATAGCATAATGCTACATGAAAGTATCATTTACTCAGGGCCAGTGATAAAACCACCACACTGGGTGGTGTTTTGACTTTTTGTCTTACAAAGCTTCATGAAAATGGTTGATTTGGTACTTTGCACCCCAACTATATTTATTTCAATGAACTTCAACAATTTTTCTGGGGTCTGATGATTTCTAAATGAGCATAGAGAGGGTTGTTATAGAAATTTGGAGAAACTCACAGAAAACAAGTTGTAATTGTTGATTTTGACACAAAAAATTGGTGTACTTAAGCAATGTAAAAATGTAATATATTAGCCACTAAAGTGTAATGACATGTAAAAATGCACTATTTTAGCCACTGAATGTATTATATTAGCCACTAAAGTGTAATGAAATATAAAGTCTCAACCAAAAATACAGGTAAGTATCAATTTTATCATTTACAAAAGCAAAATTTCTGTGTAAATTCTGCAGGTACAATTTCATTGTTAATAAAGTTGAAGTTTTTTACTGTAAAAAATATGTAGGAATACGTTTATTTTATTTTCAATATACCTACCTCAAACTCCACCACCACAGGTTCGTTAACCGCCCCAAGGCCCTAAGCCCTAAAAATTGGAAATTATCTGAGACCAATTTTATTCTTATTTCGTTTTAAAAAATCAACAATCAATTCTCCAACTAAAATATTATACAGATGCGACAAAGAAGTAGAATGACTGCAGACAAGTTTGTTCATCAGGCCCTATCGTATTTAGCTTAAGTAGTATTGTATACTGTCCGTTTGCTACAGGGGAGGAAGTTGCTCCCTCAATTTTCAGTCTTTTTTCTTCATTTTTTTGC
>JALLOT010001165.1:0-21869 GCA_036939595.1 Thalassiosira livingstoniorum | reverse complement strand
GTGATTGGGTCGAAGTTGCGTCTGTGACGAAGTTTGCCTCCCAAACCTCAAACTCCTTTGTGGTGGATCAGTCACGCTCTCAACTAGCCTCATTGTCTAATGATTCGGTTCGAGCAAATCTTCCCTTCAACCTAGATCCCAGTCGCCCAACCAATCGTCCAACCAGGCGCCCTAGAAGACGTCGCACACAGCGTCCAACTCGCCAACCGACACCAACCCCAACAAAATACCCAACACCGAATCCAACAAATCAACCGTCGCCTTCTCCGACAAAAAATGTACACGTTGACCCAGCTATTCGAGAAAATTTGACCCGGGAGAAATGCAACAGTTCTCAACGGAGAGTAAAGATCGAGATTCTTACTGATAAGTATGGAGAAGATACTTCATGGGATGTTACTGATTCGCAAGGAAAAGTAATAATCGCAAGCAACAAAGTCTATGGAGGACACGAGCATGACGTTCGGGAGTTTTGCCTAGATGATGGATCGTCTTATGATTTTGTCTTAAGAGACAAAGTTGGAGATGGGATGTGTTGCATGTCTGGAAATGGCTTCTACAAGGTAATGCTTGAGGATGGACAGTCTTGGATTGAAATCTTTGGCGGCGGAAATTTCAAGAAGAAGCAAATTGTGCACTCCATTAGCTTAAAGGAACGCACTTTGACAGATAGAGATGAAGAGTGGCTGGTTGCCCACAACACTCGTCGCAAGGAATGGCACGAAGCACATGGAACGACGTATGTTCCTCTCAAGTGGAGTGAGGCTCTCAAGTCAGATTCTAAAATTTGGGCAGAGAAATTGTTGGACTCTTGTGGTAAAGGAATGTATCACGATCCTAACAATTCATTTGGAGAGAATGTTGCTGGCAACACTGGCACCGGAAGTTTCGGTATGCAGCAGTCTGCAGACAAAATCGTCTATCGTTTCGTGGAAAGAGAAATGAACTGGCCATGGCCAAAGAACAGCCACCTCACTCAAGTTCTTTGGAGAGCATCGAAATACGTGGGGTGTGCAGAAGCTTCTCGCCCGTATGGAGAAAGGGGCATGTGCCACACGCAAGTCTGCCGATACACTCGTCCTGGCAACTGTAATATGCAGAAGTATAAGAAGGCAGCAGCACCTGGAGACGGCGATTGGTGGCTAGAGCCAATGCTATTGGATGAGACTCAATGTGGACAAGAGTGTCCACCAGATGGGTGTTACTAGATCGTGTGGTTAACGTAAGATGGCTAGTGGGAGATATTGTAGTTGAGAAGTGATTTGGAATCTCTTCTGGCTGGACAATAGTCGCCACTTGGCGGTTCTTGGAATCCCCAGACCCATTCAGAATACTAGCATCTGTTAATCAGCGATTAGTTGATTGGTGCATCTATTCAAAAGGAGTCTTGACACTCTTGTACATAAGGACTACTATTGTAAGACCGCCTTGTTCTTTAACCTCTTGTCTTTTATTTCGGCATTGCATTCTTTATTTTTACGGCCCTGTGGGCATGGAAACAGGGGACATTAATAAATGAGTAAATTTTGTTAGATAGAGTTGAAACTTGTTGAATGAACCTAAACTCAACGACGCATAACTGGACCAAAGATACTGCTGCATCTTTCTATACAAATGCAGACATTCCAAGATTGCTCCCAGTTCGATCTAAAATCTGCCTCCGTTCTACGATGAGTCATCAAAATGCGGTGACTGACGCTACATTCTCTGAGGCGACAATGACACTCAACAGACTGCCATCAATCCATATCTATGTGAACCTCTCCCACAGAACCATTTCGTCTCCCAAACGCCGATGCCGAAGAAGCCTGACGCTTTTCCTCATCACCAATAAAATTCCAATCTCCCCCCAAGTTATTATCTCTATCCGACCAATCCATCGGTCCAGCACCCACCCTACCCTGATCTGTCAAACCTGCAGTACTCGTATCCGCTATTGACAATCCTTCCCTTTCACTGACATCACTGTCATCCATACTAGCCTGCTGTTGCTGCTGCCGTCTCCTAGTAACAATCATGGATTTAGCTGACTGATACTCCTCGAAGCACGAAGTAGCCACAAAGAAGGTAATCCCAAAAGTAATCCACGAGGAATAATACAAATTTCCAAGAGGAGCACCCGGCCCTTTTTCACTCGTCAGATAAGCCACTGCAAACCCATAGGTACAGAATAATACGGCACTGGAAAGTGCTTCAGCCGTAAAGACCATTTTATTCCCATCGTCCTTCTCCGCACAACTCAATCTCACCGCCACCATAACCAAACTCAGCACACAGCCAAAACACCCGGCACTCACACCAAATGCCGCCCGATGACAATATTTTTTCGGCTTCATCTCCTCCACTACATCACACCGTGCATCATACGCACTGGCACTACTCCCCATAACTATAATATTCACCACAATGAGTACCACCCAGCTTCGAAATCGTTTCCCTCGTGACAATAGCTCGTGACTCACATCCAAACCCCTTTCTGTCCGAATGAAACTCAACAGCAAAGCAAAAGCACAACCGAAGGATCCCCACGTGGAATAATACAAATTGCCGAAACTAACCCCTCCATTCCCATTTACTGCCAGACCTGTCGCAGGATTGGTCGCTGCTCCGGTAGAAGCGCATGTGAATCCCATAATGATGAGTATCAGTGTTAATTCAAGTTTGGTTCCCGTGAGTTTATGGGAGAAGCGGGGTATGGCTTGGAAGGATAGAGTGAGGAGGGTTAAGAGGAAGGTGAGGAGGGTGGAGGAGATGGACCAGCGTTGGGTTGAGGTTGGTGCTTGGTTGGGTGGGGAGTAGTGCCTTTGCAGCTGAAAGATGGGAGACGATGATTCAAATGTAATGTTAATATTGGGGCAGAATAAAAAGAAAGGAGAAGGTAAGAAAAAGAATTTGAAGCCAATGAGATTTTGAATTCTGTGAATGAAATCATCATTAAGCCTTGATACGAGTTCAAATAAATCCCAAAGCACCAAACTTAACAAATAGAATGAAATGGCGTTGAATTTCTGTATAACTTACTCGAACAGCCTCAAAAGTAGAACCCATCGCAATCAAACTCGTAATAAAGAGGCCACCCCACCATATTTGTCGCGGGGATCGTCTCATCATTTTCTTCACATGGGTAGGCGATGCATTATTGACATTGGGGTTATTGAGGTTATTGAGGTTGCTGAGGTTGGAGCTGGGTGCGTTGGTGTTGGAGTGCGTGAGCGACGATGCCGAAGAAGTTGGCAGTGATGACGATGTAGACGCGGAGGAGGAGAGGGGTACAGCGGGCATGGCTGATGTGGTTATAATTATTTGTTTGTGGAAGAATCTCTGTTTTCGCTGCCAAGTTTGAACATGCTCTTGTGTTATTTCAGTCTGCTGATATTAGTAGCATCAAGGTAATGTAGCATTTGCAATGAATTAGGCTGTTTTAACGGCAACAAGTCATGGGTCGTGGTTTGATTGGCAAAATGTTCTTGGCGGCAATTTGGAAAGTGGAAATTGGAAATTGTATTTTAAAATGACCTCGTCATTGTGGGGAATGACGGAACGAAGCCAGCCAGTCGGCAGTCGGCTCGGGGTCCGTCTTCTATGGCGCGGATCCTTGTAAGTAGGTATGGTACCATACTACTTTAGTACAATACCTCTCTAGAGGTAGGTACTTACCTAAGTATGATGTAAGTAATTAAGTGAAAGTAAGTATGATGTAGGTAAGTAGAAAGGGGAGGGTGACATTGCATGAAGAACTCAACTCTCCCTAAAAAATAAAATTATCCCTGGTGAAATTTGAAAGCTTGACTGATGATATTATTATCACCTGATTAACAAACAACAACATTAGATTACAACTCTTCTCATATGCACAAATAATAATATTGTGAATATTCACTTTGTTCATGAATCATGCTTTCTTCAAATCATAGAATGCAGTTTAATAGTTTGAGAAGCCATATTTCTTTTCAGAAAAGTGTTTAACTAATGCATATGCACAAGCACCAGACATTGCCAAGAAATTTTATGTTGTCTGCATCTTTATCCCAAAAAAATGCATTCAATGACTCAAAAGCTGATAAAATGATCATTTCCTCTGACAATTATGTATTCATAGTTGCTGCCCAGCCTCATGCTCTGATTATCCCTATTGTACTTGTGGAGTGGGCTGTATTTTTCTTTTGATTGTGGAACTACATAAAACATTTCAGAGAACCATCACATCATTATGGTAGAATATTGTAGTGAAATGATTCTATAGAATTTTCAATGAGTATGTGTGAATGTTTTAAAGAGAGTAGAATCTTTCTGGTAAAGGTAAAGAGCAAAAATTATAGTTGAGTAAATGAGAACAATGGAGTATTGGATGAAACTGGTATTAATCACCAGAATTCTCAAAAGTGGTAATGAAAAGAACACTTCAACTTCAAGACAACATTAGTTTCATTTGAATAAAATCTAATTTTTGAACAAAATATGTTTATTTTTTGCATATATATGGTGATTTATGTACATGATTTCATAGTAACAATGGTTCTATCAAAAGTCAAAAGAAGTTTGATCGTTCTACCATTACCCTACTTACTACTTCATTATCTGGTAAATAAGGCTTCATTCACAAGGTGATATTATGAGTCGTGTGTTTAGCTAGCAGTTTTACATACTGCTGACTAAGGTGGACAGTACACAAACACTTGTTATCAATAGTAGCATCTGGCTTCCAAACTTATTTTTTTAGAATAAAAAACATAAGTTGTAAAATCCAAAACAGCAGTAACAAAAAATGTGAAAACAGTCATCTTTACTGAATATCTGAGCATCAATACTAGGCCCTCAAGTTTGTTGAAAAAGTAAGTAAAAATCCAGAACAAAGCAGGGTTCATTTGGGAAAAAAGGGAGTTTTGGAATCATTCCAGTCTATTTTTGTCTTTATCAAATTCAATGGAAGGTTTACAATAATGTGTTGTTTTCAGAAAGTTTTTAACAGAAACAAATAAATTTTTACTTCCTCAAAATAAAACTTTGTACAGAACAGTGTCTTTGGTGTGTATGATTTAAACTATTCAGCACTCTCAAATGAAATAAGTTTTAATCCCACATAACTTCTTGCAATCAGACTCTGTACAATACAATACTCACCAAACAGGATAGGAGTGATCCATCATGCATACCATAATAATGCCTACATAAATCATTGCAACATAGAAAGAAATTCCAATTTTACCAGTTTACTTAATAACTAATTCCTCCATCCAATCCAGGCATTTTATATTATATCATACTACTTTATGAACAAAATATTCTGAGTTTTCAGAAAAAATCAGTCTTGACTGGTACTAAAAAAATGTGGTTTTTGGTCTAAAAAAACACTAATAAAATTCTTTGAATACTAATGAATAGTTTTCAGAATCTTGATTCCCACTATAGAATTGCATTTATTTGATTCTCACCAAAATTAGGACACAACTTTATCAGTATTTGAAAACAGGTAAATAATCTTGAAAACCTGTTTTAAATCTAATTCAAACATCTTGAATCCTTTTTAAAAACTTCATAGAAATTTTTTTTTTTTGGAAAATGTTTTGAAAACCTTTTTGAATTTTTTGAAAGCCTTTTTGAAAGCCTTTTTGAAAGCCTTTTTGAAAGCTTTTTTAAAGCCTTTTGAAAACTTTTTTAAAAATGTTTTCACATTTGAATTTTTTCAAATCTTTTGAAAATCTGTTTGAGAACCTGTTTGAAAAAATGGCAAAAATCCTTTTGAAAACCTTTAAAATTTCTTTTGAAGACATTTTTGAAAACCTGATAGAAAACCTTTCATAACCTTTTTAAAAAACTGTTTGAAAACCTTTTTAAAACCTCTTGAAAACCATCTTGAAAACCTTTTTAAAAATGTTCTTGTAACACCTTTTAGAAAACATGTGAGAGCTAAGCATACACTGATCACATACATTAGCAAGCACTGAGCAAACACCAAGCAAACTCTAAGCAAAAGTTATTCAATCATTTGGCATATTATAAGCAAACAGTAAGCAAACATTAAGAAAGAATAAAGCAAATACCAAGCAAAGACTAAGCAAACACCAAGCAAACAACATGTGAGCATTTAAAAAAAACTAAGCAGAAACATTTGAATTTCATGCAACAATATATCCATCACTTTACATATTTTCTTCCCAAACCATCAAATATATTGAATCAAACAATGCATCTCAATATTCAATCTTTTGTATTGATACACATCTCAAACTAAAACATCTTGTATCAAATAGCCCACAACTCAAGCATCAACATACTACAATTTCTTTGTTGACAGAGGCAATACTAACATTAAAAGTAATGAAAAGGATGAATGTTTGGACTTCAAAGCAAAGTGCAGCACAAAGGTTTTTGGATTTCTGAGCATGTTGGCTACAACTGTCATCACTCTCATGTTTGAATACTCTACATGCACAACCTTACCAGTCATGCATGCATGCATTGGTGATAACACAAGAAATGACCCTAGCAAGATACTTATTTTGTACATTTTATTGTAGTACAATATTCATTTAGGAGAAGAAGCTTGGAGCTGCTGCACACCAATTTAATCTTAGCAAGCATTTGGTCATAGTCATGCTTTTGGGGGGACAATGGCATCCACAAACAGCTTCCACAATAAATTTTGATCAAGTTGTTGTCCACAGTGATTGGAGACTAGACTTGAGTACCAAATAGTAGTCTATAGCTATATGGTGCTTCAGAAATACCATCAATTCCTGACTCTGAATGGTTCTGAGTTGATGCAAGTGCATCAACTTAGTGCCATGGTGACAGCTGTCAGAATGGTGTCAATGAAATGTGTTATTAATGACATCAGTATGCTGGTCACAATGATCCAATTTTTATCTCAGAAAATAGAAATTATCTATTGCTATGGTTTGCTGAGGTTTCATTCTCAGGTATCAAGTTTGAGTTTTGCTGAGTTATTTGAAATTCTGCAAGTTACATCAAAGTCTGAAGAGGGTGTGGTGAAGAGGTGCATTTTTCTTGTTGAAATTGATAATTTTGTTACTACTTGTTTGCAATATAAACATCTAGTAGAATGATTGATTAATCTAGATTGAAGAAAAAAGTTAGATATTATTTATTGTAGGTATCAGCTGCATTTGTTGCTTGGTTGTGACCCCCATCATTGCTATTGTTGCTATTGTTGTCATCCTTCTTACCATCATTTTACAGATAAGTAATATCATATCATACTTCTTAGTAAGTAATTAAGTAGTTGTACTTATGGTAGGTAGGTCCAGCAGATTTGCTTGACTTTGTTTGTTGTTTCATTGTTGAAGGGCATGGGCACATTTTGTGCACAAATGATGAATTAAAAAAACTAGAGACAGACCAAAGATAATAAAATTTTCATTTACTATTGACATCCAGATTTTGTGAGCATTTGAATAGTACTTCAAACTTCAAACAGTATGTGTCATGAATTTGTAACACACACAGAGGTATTAAGAAAAATCACAAGACTGAATTTATACTATTTCTACTGTAAGAGGTACATTATCAGTAACACATAATGTATGTGACCACCTGCAAAAACCATGTATTGATTTATGTATTTATATTGAATAGTGTATGTATAACAGAGGAATACTCTTTTTATGAGGCTTTTTCTCTAAAAACTACCAGATACCATTGTAGAAATTAAAATGATGTATCATATACCGGCTGCCAATTTTTTTATTAGTCTCCATTTTGATGATGACATCTGGAACAGTGGAAACAATATTTTGACTCAATCCAGTGGCTCATGATCAACATCCATTGCAATGACAGTGACAGGGTCTGATGGTTGCAATGGGAGTCCAATGGGTTGTGCAAGTGGCTTGTTACTCTCAGAAGCACTGCATCAGAATGGTTCCTATGGTTAAATACCATGGTGATTCTACCTCATTTGATCACCATAGCATATGATCCAAAAGATTTACAATGTACTTAAACAAGCAAATGGGCTATACTTGAAGCTCATTCAATTCAATTGAATTTGTAAGCAATTAAATAATGAGTCAGAAGATTTTACATTTAAATATTCATAATAATGCAAGCAAGGAGTCAAACTTTTGTTGTTTTTACTCTAAACTAATATAAATGAAGTAAAAAATCAGAAAAGATAAGCTTAAGTATAATACAATAGTTAGTAGTCATTATTTCTTATTGAAATAATTGTTACCATTTATAGTCAGTTGTGTGATGTTGTCAAAGAATATCATAATAAAAATTGCAGCTTCATTGTCATTGTCAGCTGCAGTGCTGGATGTCAGGTTTGTTGTCTTGAGAATGTTCTCAGATAAGTAGGTACAAATCATAAAAATTTTATTTCAAATTCTTGAAAAAAAAATAATTTTAATGATTCATTCAAACATTACAAAATTATTACTTATTTTTATGGTGTGTGTCATCTCTGATTGCTTCTGTATTTTATCACCAGAATTATCTTAATTTTCTGCAATTATACTTTAGAAAATTTAATATTTTTGCAAACATTATGAGCAAATCAATATACATAGTAGAGAGCTACTACTTTTCAAAAGTAACTGTTTTAATATATGATAATTAGGACAACCTCTTGCATCTTATTTAAATTGATCCAAAGAATTGTCAGTGCAATATTGTTGATCCTTTCATTCAAAACTATTTTACAATATCATTAATTGCATAATATGAATAAACCTAATTTACTATTTAAAGTATTGAAACTTTTGTTGTTATTACTTTCTATCAATCAAAAATCAGTACAGACAACTAATAATTTTTCCTTCATTGGTTTCATCTGTAATATCAAGCCTTCTCTTATTGAATAATTAAACTTTGATTTTTTTTGCAAGGAGCATGCATGAATTAATTCTGCTGTTTGATACTTGTTGGTTTTGTCAGGCGCAAATTTCCATGTAAACAAGGATAGCAATGTCTCAGAGAAACTTTGTATCCATAATTTTGACATTCCAGTTCCTCTGTGGAAAAAATTATTGTATTGTTACTTGCATATCAGATTTTTTGTTTCTTTATGTTGCAGAATTTTTCTTTATTCATTTCATTCATGCACATGACAAAATAAGAAATTCAGTTAAAAGTTTGAGACAATTTGGCATAAACATCATTTATTACAAACTGTTAATTATGTAATGGTTTTTGGTGTCTCAGATAGACCATATTCATTCTAAAATATGATCTGAGAAATTAGTCCAAACCTGCCATCATTTCCATTGATATCAAGTTCTGGTCTAGGAAAATATCTAAACCACAATGACGTATTGACCAGTGTAAACATTTAAGTACTAGTAGTGTTGAATGGCTAAAATGTCTTTTATGACTAGCTTGCTGCTTGCTGTCATAAGCTGTTTAAGTTTAAATATGAGTTTGAATATGAATTCAGTTTTATATTGAGTACTCTTTTAGACTCTTTTGAAATCAAATATGTTTTCAATCAAAGGCTCCATAATTACAACTTGACAATGTTTTTTAAAGAAGACACTATAGTCAATAAGTTCATCATAAAGCCTTTGACAAACCCAACAAAAGAAGAAAATTAAAATTCAAAAGATGAGAATTTGAAGTTTCAATCAATGACAGAATTTTATAAAGTATTGACTTGAAATGAAATATTAATGGAATTGATACTGTAAGTATTGGAAGTATTATTTCTAATAATAAAATATTTGAAGAGTATTTTTGAATCTGTCGTTTACCTGTTTCAAATAGTTAGAGCTAGGATGCAAAAAATTAATTAGTATGACTGAGCATGTTATATTATTATTCTGAACAAGGTAATCAGTAAAATGCAATCTTACATCCAGTTATTATGACTGCTCTATATTAATATTAATCCATTATTTGGTATATGTTGTGACTGCAGTAAAGAAATGACAGTATGAACCATGGGAGCTGTTAGCATTTTCATGTACTGTTGCAAATGGTGGACAGTATTTTCTTAGTGGTTTCAAAATTACTTGGAAGCAAAAAGTAATGTATTCAGATATGTTTTTCAAAAACAATAATTACTAAACTCATACTATACCATCTGTACAGGGTAAATTATCTGTAACACTTGAAGTATACGGAACATGAACTAATATCCATATTAATTTAGGTATGTATTTTTTATATTGTACTGACACAGGAGATTTCCATTGTGTGTCATTTTTTCTATTTCTACCTAAAAAACACAACATCATACAGTCATGAAAAATACAACAAAGGTACCATAGTGTTTTTCATTATTTTTATTTATTAGATTCTCCTTTCAACCATGGATACTGCCTTCTGAACTGGCAAAAAATGAGCTGTGCTCCAGCAGATCATTCCAACCACTACGGGAATTAAATGATCTACTCAAACAACTCATTCTTTATGTTAATCTCATTGTATTGGGACAATGGGTATGATCCAATGGATTGCCACAGTAATCAAACAAGTCATTCCAGTTCCTCATTAGATTACCATGGTTTGTCATCAAAAGGAACCCTATATTGTTGCAGAAATCAGATGTGCCATGTTTGTGGCTGACTCAATTGTAATTTGATCTAAAAAAGCAATCCATTGAGTCAAAGGAATGGCTCTTTCAATTGACATGACAATGGGATGAGCCAAACTTTTTTCTTTGCTACCACAAACCAGAACTGATTCAAATTATGCAACAGAAGAAGCTAAAATTAAATATAACCAATTATGATATTTTATTGTTTGCCTCCAAAGTATGATGTTGCAGTCACACATTTTTATAGAAAAATATTTTGATTACAGTGACATTGTCTTGAAAACAGGTGTGGTCATTGGCAATTTTCCTTGTTGGTTGTCTGTTGCTGCTGACGTAAGTGGTATCTTAGGTACCAATGTTAGTAGATAGATCTGTAATACCTAGAATGCATTTTACCAAATTGACCTTTACCGTTACCGGAGCCAAAATCAAAATGAGGTAATTACCAGGTAATTACCGGGTTTTCTGGGTAATTACCGGGTTTACCGTGGTAAACAAGGTAAAATTTTGTTACCACTTTCCTCCTCAAAATGTGGTAAAGGCGGTAAAATGCGGTAACATATGGTAATATAAGGTACACCTGTTGCAACATGCATTAAGATGCTTACTGCATCAAGAAGTCATTGAGCAATGCCTTTATTGCCAGCATAACATGATATGAAAGTATATTAATGAAAACATTTGACATCATGTGCAAATACCAATGCAGCTTGCAGCAATTGAACAATGTCTTTCCATATAAAAATAACACCAAGTTTCCAACAAAATATTTGCAAAACTATTCAGTCCTTACTATGCAGAAAGTTGGGAAAACAATAACAAAATGAAAGAAAACTAAACTACATATACTTCAAGAATTGCAACAAATAAAAAAGCAAAATAATGCTCTCAAATACTAGGCAAAATATGAACAAAATCATGGGGTTCCAACTTCTGTTGAGCAAACTTAGTTCAACACCTGTTGCCACTACACCAATTATGACTTTGATTTCATCGTGTGAATTAAAATTAAAGTAAACGTATTATTTTTTGTATTGTATGGTACAATACCATACTACAATACTTAGTAAGTAGTAGGACTCTCTAGTGTACAATACCTAGGTTTTGTAGGTAGAATACTTACTAGGAGTAGTACAATACCTAATGCTCATGACCATGACCGGCCCGCGACGCCGAATCGTGTCTCGACGGAAATTATCATATTATTGTCCTTTTCTAAAATAACTATGAATACTCGTAATTAGATACAAATAATAATATACTTGTTTTGCTTACCCATTATTTTTTAGTTCATAGCTAGTACAAATATTCTACATATTCTAGTCGTCAGGTTACTGCCGACGACAATGGCGAGATCATGTGCTGCGATCTCGGAAAAAAACGTTGATGTCACCGATCCAATGACATCGAATTGAAATGCATTGGCGTTGCTTTCAATTCGATGCCGTTGGATTGACGCCGACAATGTCGTTGCCGAGATCGCAGCGTCATTGTCGCCAACGACGACGGTGGCTGGTGGCGTATTTGAGGTGGTGTGGGTTGGTGTGTGTTGGATGTTGTCTGCTCTAGCTGGTGTTTGCACGTGGAGGGCGCGGGCGGTAAACTACGGTAAAAGCTACAGTAACGAAAAATAAGTTACCGCCAGGTTTACCGTTACCAGTAAACTGGTGTTACCGGCCTTATTGGGCGGTAAACATGGTAACTGTGGTTTTACCGCGGTAATTACCGGGTAAAACACATTCTAGTTCTGGATCCAATTATAATATTCCACAAAAGCATCTGCAACTGCAGTAGAATCTGAAAAGGAACCTAAAAAGAACCTACACAATAAACAAGAATGAAAGAACTTACATAAAGATGCACATAAAAAGCTATGAACTATTGTCAAAAACCTAAAATGGGACAAAGACACATCTTGTGAAGAAGATACAAAAGAAATTGGAAAAAGCAATGACACGAGTTCAAGACTTTCCAGACCTCAAAAACACTTTAACTGGACACAGTTTGACAGAGGATTTTTTTCAAGTTTTTTCAATTAACTCTCAAACCTTTCTTTTATCTTAATGCACACTCTTTTGGATGTCAAATACAGAAATTCAAGTCAGTGGTTGCTGTCCAAAATCACTTTGAATTAGGAGAAAAATAGAGTAAACTCTTGGCTTGATCACACTTGCCTAACACCCAATCAATAGACCTAATTTCAGCATTTTTTAAGGTTGTTAATTAATTGTTTTGGTGTTCCCCAATGCAACACATGGCATCAAGCCTCCAGGCTCCAGGTATTTTCTGGCTCCTTGCCTTTCCTGGACACACTAGAGGAACTCGGTTGACAACAGAGATTAGTTTTTCTTTAAAATCTGATTATCCCTGCATACTATTCTCAATTTACCTCAAATGCATTTTTATCAGGCCGTTTTCAGATTTTTTAGAGTTGGATTAGAAACAGAGTGCAGACTGTCTAGACCTCTGACTAAACCAAAGGAAATATTAAAGTCATTTAAAAAATAGCTAACACAGCAGCTACAACTTTGGCATGACTTGAAAAAAATAGAGTTTAAAATACCAACAGAACTTTAAAATCAAGACTAGTACAGACTCTGGAACACTCCAGAGTTACATAAAAATGGGACTCAAAAAGTGCCATGTCTAAAAACCAACTTGTATTTTTGAGTCACATGTAAAATGAGAAATATTAACATCAATTATTTCAATTAGTAACTTTTGAGGTTTATTATTTAAAAAAAGTTCTAAAAGTTATTAAGTCAATTTTGTAAAATTTTGTGAAAATTTGCACAAAAATTTATGAAATTCCACAAAAATTCCATGAAATTCCACAATTTTTGTTAAATTTTGTACAAAATTTCACAAACTTTCATGAAATCATGGGAAATACAATTTTTATAGCACACTGTTTTTTCAATTTCATGTTTCAACAAATAAAAAATTAAAAAAGCATCTATTGTAGTAGAATACTCTCTCAGTAACAGGATTAATGGACAAAAAGATTCTTGACACTCTGAAATTTCCTCAAAAATAAAGTTGCAGTTTAAATAATTCCAATTTTCTTCATTTTTGCATATTAATTACCATTTTTATAGAAAGAAATTGAATAAATTATTTTTGTTACCCTAATAATAAATTTGTGCAATACATACAATTTTTGAAAGCAATTTGTCATAGTACTTATGTACATATTATCTACATAGTATCATTTTTTCTAACTACTACAATATGCATTCTGCAAGGTACAATACTAGTATTAGAATCTCTTTCCTTAACTCTGTACGTAAATAAGTAGATACCTACTACCTACCTAAGTAAATACAAGAGCTAGAATATGTAGCCTATGTTGTCTGCAGTCAACTGCAGTTGACTTTGGTCTCCTAATGCTTACTAGTGTAGCATAAGTCACCTAAGTCACCAATGTTGCTTGCCTGTGTCATCTAAGTTACCTGGAGTTGCCTAAAGTCTCCTAATGTCTCGTAACATTGCCTAATGTTGCCTAAGTTGCCTGACACACACATACTTTCATAAAATGTGAAAAAGTTTTTTGCTTCAAATTTTTTATCATGCTACAAAAAGTTTTGTTTTTAGTCCCATTAAAACATAGTTTTTGTCGTGATTCTGGGATGTTCCTGGGAAAAATTATAAATGAGAATTTTGTGGATTTTTTGAAATTTAGTGGAATTCAATGCTAAATTTCCACAAAAATCAACAAAAACCCACAAACTTTGGATAGTTTTGTTGATTTGTGTACAAAATTTTAAAAAATTCCACATTTTTTTTCAAAAATTCAGAACAATAATTCATTAAATAATTGTGAGAATTCTTTATTATCACTTAGAAATGAGTGAATATTGCTTAATTTTGTTTTTGATTTCACACTCCAATTTAATGATCATGTTTTGCTTGTAAAAAAATTGTTATGAACATGACTTTAGGATGTTCCTGTAAGTTCCTGTAAGTACATTGTGTGCTTCTGGAACCATTTGAGAAACCACTAAAAATCACAAAAAAGTTTGATCAGCATTTTTCTTTGCTTAATATTGTTCTTCATGAGTTCTTGAAAAAAATAATTTTAATATCATTATTTTCTTGAAAATAAAAGGCCTATTGATTAATAATGCTCGTGGATACATTTTTGGTGCCATGCTTACATGGCAACAGATTTTTTACCATATGTGGGACCAAAATGAAAAAAATATGGAAGCAAAATGGCATAAAAATTCTGGTGCCATTTTGTGTCCATTCTTTTTTCTTTTTTTTCATGGCCATTTCTCTGTGCCATGGCCACTGTGGGCTTTTTTCTTGTCAGTGCTGGCCTGAGTGATGATGGGTTTTGAACCTCTTAGAACTGTTCAGGACCTTTTTTGAAAAAACTGGGGTTGGACAGCCATTTCTGTTATTTTTTTCTAAAATCAACTCATACCAATACACACATAGAAATTTAATCTAAAATCAAAAAATTAAAAAATATGCTAAAAAACGTTCAAGAAATGATATATCTTTTTTGATAACAAAATAAAATAAAAATTGTTTAAAAATGACAAAAAATGGTTTTTGTTGAGAAAATAGGTAGAAATGAATCAATAAATATTCTTGTTTTGATCAAAGGATAAAAGAATATTAAAAAAATATGACAGTAGTAGTATATTGTACTGCTACTAATAGTACTCCAAATACATATTAGGTATACCATATTAATATGAGTAATTAAATGCTAAATGCTCATGTGATATGACCATTCGTTGACCACTTCTGCCATTGTAGTCTTTGCTGAAATAATTTGGGTCATGCCTAGCCATACAAGAATTTTTAAACCTATTCTTACATAGATATTTTTTAAATAATTTTTGCATGCAAAAACAATCCCAAAACTTTCTATGGGGCATAATTAATTAGCCACCGTTATGGAATTAATGCGATATTGATTTATGGGAATAGTAGTAATACCTACTATGTACCTGTAGCTGTAGGTACTAGCAATAGTAAATATGGACATACCTAGAGGTACATTAATAATAACAAAGTGGATTTGAAATATGAACTTTTCTTTGCTATAATTTGTGCTGTGGCACCAAAATGGAAACAAAGTTGTGATAAAATGGCACCAAAATTGAAACAAAATAGACACAAAATTTTGTTTCCATTTTGTTGCCATTTTTGTGATTCTCTTGCCGTGGAAACAAATTCAATTCCATTCTTGTTTGGAAACAAATTTGTGCACATTAACATTTGAAATCATTGAAAGAGTAACTGTCATGATAGCTTTTAATTCTCAATTGTGAAAAATGTTTGAAGTGTGAAAGAAAAAACATCTTAGAGAAGAAAAATTGCTCAAAACAAAAAAATTGCAAAAATTTATGGATTATCACATGATTCCTGGCTGACGACCTCACTCTCCTGGCTCCTGGCTCACTGCTCATTACTGGTCACTGGTCATTTGTCACTGGCTCCTGGCTCCTGTCTAGAAAAGGGAATATTGTATGTAGAACTGGCATGTTTTATTTTGTACTTTTTGCCATGGGATTATGGGCTTGTGGGAGACCAACTGATTTAATATGAGTTGATGTGACATACATTGAAATCATTCTACAACTCAGTTTTAAGCTCATTGGAACAACTTTCCTGGATGTGTGACGTTTTAAGACAATCTGCCCCCTTAAACTGAATAACTAAAGCTTTTCTCACTGGAAAGTAAAAAAACTAGCTTACTTGGAAAAAATGTTTTCTGAGATTTCTTGGATTGTAAGTTAGTAATTATGCCCCCCACAATGTGATCCAGATTAGCTAGATTCTGCCAGACTCAATTTCTGTGATCCAGATTAGCTGATTTGATTTCTGTGATCCAGATTAGCTGATTCAAATTTATTCTGGTCCAGATTAGCTTATTATGTTTTTATTGGAGTCGTTTTGAGCATGTGTTCACTCTTTCAAGTTGTTTCCTACAATCCCCACCGCCAAATGTCACTTTTGCCAGAACAAACATAAGTGCCATTTAGTTGCTTTTTCTCTAGTAAAAGGTAAAAGCAAGTGATTTCTGTCCACTGTCAAAAATATTTTCATTATTACCACTGTTCTTATTTTTTGGACATTTGTAGGTAGCAGCTCTTGAAAAAAAAAATTCAAAAATTGCTCATTTTCAGCGAACTTAAAAGTTTTTCTTGTGTGATCTTATCTACTTAGCCTTACTTAGCTCTTGCTAAAAGTTTTAGAACTTGCGAGTTATTGACATAATCTACTTAGTTCTACGAAGTTTGTTTCCGCCAAATGTCGTCGAAAAATTACCACGGTATTGACTTTTTGGACAGGCCTATGCGCCCATACTACCTTCCTGGCTCGTCCATCAAAAAATCCAAAAGAGCAAAATGACATGAACCATCGATCGGCATTGACAACTGACACAGTGGAGCCACGGCCGTCCTCCTACAATAAGATTATGCCTGAGAGTATGTGATTGTAGCTTCTTGACTGAAGGGTTGAATCAGTGGTGTGGTGTTTAATATTGGATCTGATTAGAGAGGTTTTTCTGTTGGTTGTGGTATTGTAGATTGTACCATAGTGGTTAGTGGTCCTGCCGTGGTCCGATCCGAATGTTTTCATCACCATCCACTCACCACTTGTTTCATGTGTCGGGAGCGCTTTCATTTTATGTGCTCCTTAGTGTGCCTTGCTTTATTAATCCACATATGCTGTGTCCAAAACTCACCCCAATAAATGCATCCATCTCAATTCATCCATCTTTTTCGGCACCATACCCAAAAGTTCGCAACATGCCAAGAACCCATTAAATATTACTATCAGTCAACAGTCAAATACGTCCAACCGACCATCACATTCATCGATATTCAATCCATGTAATGTTTTGTCGTCGGATTGAGATTAGGCAGTAAGTGGCAGGGATGTCACGAATGCAGACACGGAAGCATCCATTACACCATTTGAAGCGGAGACTAATTTTGCAGCATCAACAAAACCAATTCATTCATCAACAACTTCGGCCAAACAGAAATCAATATAATCTCCAACAAAATCAGCTTCAAAGGCTTCGACAAGATATCAGCAGAAGTAATCATTTCAACTTTTTAGAAAGCGCTGTGGTGGAACATCAACAATCTAATGCAGGTGCTTTAATTTTCAAGAGGGGCAACGTACGCAACAGGTCATCATATAAATTCTTCGTAGGACCATCTGCAGCCCAAGCAACAGACTCTGTCGATAGGTCATCTTTCACCAAAAGATTTTCAGAACCAGCATCACAACCTTGTGAACATTTGGGACATCGTGAAGGGCACTCAACAATTTCATTGGAAAAACAGCATCGTCACTATTCCCCAAAAAGTCAGCAACGGAACTGTAGGAATGAATTGAATCAGGACAAGTGGCAGACTAAAGAGATTAACATTAGCACCATGTGGAACAATCCAATTGATAGTTCTTTTGCTAGTCATGCATGGGGTACCTCCTTTAATGGTCCATCGAAAAGACCCATGAATTCCTTTATTTCACCAGTTCCATCATCGCTCACATCTCCATTCACGCTCGGATGTGTTACACGGATGCAGCGAATTGAGCCGATATCATCGCAGCAATCTCCTCATTTTCCACAATCCCATCAATTTTATTCTCAAGCTAGATTCAATCCCTTGAACATTCACAGCAGACCATCAAACCCTCTGAATTATCCAACCTTGATGAACTTTTCGTATAAAGACAATGATTGGGGTTTTGAACAAAATTCCATCACATCATCCATTACCTCCCGTTGTGTTCACCATTTAAGCTCGCAACTGGGAAAACATGGTGCCAGACTGTATGCTACAATCCCATCAACTGAAGAAAGTGTCTTAGATTTTAGTGATTTTGACTACGCAAATGATTTTGCAGAAACCTCATCTAGTGCAATGGAGGATACTGTAGGAGGTCAAATGAATTCGCATGTCAATGGGGAGACAATTAATGGAGTCCATGCCAGTAGTGCTGTCAAAACAAATGGGGAACACACCCTACCAGTACATAGTGCCAACAATATTGCCCAAGGCAAGAAAAATGAAGAAGAAGAAGCCTCGCCTATAGATACACCAACAGAATCAACAGCCAAAGGCAAAGAATCTACATCCAAACCCAAAAAGAACTCTACATACAATCCCCACTCTCCTCTTGAATGGGCCAAAAACTTTGGTAGCCGCTCACGCGCCGACTCACAGCGCTTAGCATCCCTCACCAAACTTTCCTCAGGAGATGAAGGTTACTTTGACGTTTCTAATATTCCCTCTCCAAAAGACGTGACGGTAGTGCGCACACCGGAACAAGCTAAAACAGTAATGGAAGCACTGATGAAATCCAAAAATGAGGATCCTGAGAGGATACATGCTTGTGATACTGAGGTGATGGACATTGATTTATCTTCCGTTGGACCGGTAGGGAATGGCTATGTTACTTGTATCTCGGTTTATAGTGGCGAGGATTTTGATTACGGTTTGGGTGATGGCCCGGGAACGATGCTTTGGATTGACAATCTGGATGATGCTCATGGTATTTTAGACTATTTCAAAGACTTCTTGCAAGACGAATCAATACTAAAAGTTTGGCATAATTATGGATTTGATCGACACGTTCTCTACAATGAGGGGATTGATGTCCTTGGTTTTGGTGGTGACACCATGCACATGGCCCGGCTTGCCGATACCTCTCGCATGAAATACAGTTTGGAATCCTTAACAGAAGATCTATTGGGACAGAGAAAAGTGCCTATGAAAGAGATCTTCGGAGAAAGAAGATTGAGAAAAGATGGAACAGAAGGAGCACTGGTAGACCTGCCAAGCGTGGAACGAATGCAACGTGATCCCAAATTCCGCGAAAAATGGATCACGTACTCCGCTTTCGATGCAAAGAGCACCTACAACCTCTACCAAAACCTCAAACACCAGCTCACCAACACTCCTTGGCTTAAAAACCAATCGCTCTCCCTCTTCGACTACTACCACCTACACATGCGACCGTTCGGAGAACTTCTCACCGATTTAGAGAGACGGGGTATGTTAATTGCGAAGGATTATCTTGCTGACATCGAAACTCAAGCACGTCAAGATCGACAGCGCCACGTTGATGCCTTCCGGAGGTGGGCGTATCAGCAGATTGGTCCGGATGGATTGGCCATGAATTTGGCGAGCTCAGTGCAGTTGGGAACATTTTTGTTTGGAGGAGCAATTAATAGCAAGACAAAGATTGCCACTGAGACAGAGAGAGTGTTCAAAACGCCGAGGGAGGAGATTCCGGAAGATGCCATGCAGGCGTATCGGGAGAGAGATGAAAGGTTGAAAGACGAGAGGAAGAACGGTACAAATGGGCAAATAGGTCAGAGTGGTAACCCTGCATCACCCTTGCCAATCGAACAAGACGAATTCGATGAAATGAAAGCAGCTCAACTGAAAGAATTGTGCAAAGCCTATGGGTTGAAAGTCTCGGGCAAGAAAGCAGAACTTCAGCAACGGCTCCGTGGATATTTTCTCAACGCTTCTTCGTCATCTTCCCCTGCATCCCACCGAGACGACTTTGATTCTATGTCTCTAGAAGACCTTCAAGACGAATGCAAAGTTCGAGGTATCGAAATAACAGGTAAAAAGAAGTCCACAATCATAAAAAAGCTCCGCGAAGACGATAGCTTTGCCCAAGAAATAATGGCCGAAGCCGTCATGCGATCTGCAAAAGATCCTTCCGAGGTAGCTCAAAAAATTAGCCAGGTACTGATAGAGGTGGCTGAAAAGGAAGGACATGAAGGTAATGCTGCTCTAAAAGATATTTTGAGTGAGTTGAAAGCAAAAAGAGAAGAAGAGCCCAAATATGTAGATGTTAAGATTACTAGTTTGGGTATGACTCCGGACAAATTTACAGTAGGAGGAGCTCCGAGTGCAACGGCTGATGTGCTGAAAAAGTTGGCTGGAGATCCATTTTCGGATCCTCCCAAATACGGGACGGTGAGTGTTTTGGGCAATCTGCATACCGTGAAGCACCTGGTTGTTTATATAATTTTGACCTACTATCAAACTTTGAACTGGACAGGCCTACGAATTCTTTGGACGAGGCAACCGAGGTCACGAAGCATGCGTTGCCTTTTACTCACTCACAGCCATTGGATCAATCGACACAATGATTGCCAATTTCCTCACCTCTCTCCAAACACTAGCTGATGATCAAAACCGAGTCCACTGTTCATTGAATCTAAATACAGAAACTGGTCGTCTCTCTTCCAGGAGGCCCAATATGCAAAATCAACCGGCATTAGAGAAAGATACCTACAAGATTCGGCAGGCATTCATCGCGGGTCCTGGAAATAAGTTGATCGTAGCGGATTATGGTCAGCTGGAGCTGAGATTGCTAGCAAGTATGACTGATTGCACTTCCATGATTGAAGGTGAGAATTGTTTTCGCAACAAGTTTATTCAGTGTATTAGGAAAAATGAAAATGCGTCTCATATGTTCTATTGCGCTACACGACTCCATCAGCTTTCGAAGCAGGAGGCGATTTTCACTCGAGAACAGCTCTTGGGATGTTCAAATATATCCAAGATGCAGTCAGCAGCGGAGAATGCTTACTGGAATGGGATTATGAAAAAGGAGAACCGCCCAAACCAATGCTCAAAGACAAGTTTGCATCGGAGAGACGAAAGGCGAAAACATTGAATTTTTCTATCGCGTATGGGAAAACAGCACATGGATTGAGTCAAGATTGGGGAGTCACATTGAAAGAAGCGGAAGAAATGTTGCAAGCTTGGTACGATTCCCGCCCTGAGGTGCTGAAGTGGCAACAGGAGACAAAAGCAGTGGCAAGAAAGCATGGTATTACCCGTACTTTGATGGGGAGATATAGGCATTTGCCGCATGCGAAGGAGAAGGGCAATCGGAAGATGTTGGGCCATGCAGAGCGAGCGAGTATTAATACTCCTATTCAAGGTGGTGCAGCAGATGTAGCTATGATGGCAATGCTAAAAATAAACAACAGCGACATATTGAAACGATTAGGATGGATATTGTTGATGCAGGTAAGTTAGTTGACCGACATCGTGAGCATATCAAGCAGATGCTGCTACCTAGTTTGCTTTGTTTCATTTCCACTGAACCCGTTAATCTATTTTCCTGTACCTTGTTTTGATGTGAATTCGTAAATAACAATAGGTACACGACGAAGTGATCCTAGAAGGTCCAGAAGAAACAGCGGAAGACGCATTTCACGAGGTGGTAAAGTGCATGCAAGAACCATGGGTTTTGGGGCTTGAAGAGACTAAGGTCCCATTACTCGTAGATGGCTCCTGTACACACGATAACTGGTATGATGCAAAGTAAGCTCAGGCGAAGGTAAACATCAATCAAG
>JALLOT010001164.1:0-15959 GCA_036939595.1 Thalassiosira livingstoniorum | reverse complement strand
AAATGATCAAATACGCCAAAAACTATTGTTTTAGCGACAATTCGCCATGCTCCTGCTCATCAACAAAAGGCTGTTTGTTTCCGCGGCATCTCGCGGCATGCACCCATTGTTCATTTTCCATTGTCCATCGTCGACCTTTGTTCATTGCCTTAATTAATCGATGGTCTTTCCATTGTCTCCATGGCAATCTTGAACTGAAGGATTGAACAGCTTTGAGCAGGAGGTATTGTAGTTGAGCGGCAGACACTCTAGGAGACTTGAGGACAGACTAGATTGGCGGCTGACGGTTGGAGATTGGATATCAGTGAACCAGCAGTGAACCCTGCCTCAGAGGCCAGTGGGCAGTCGAGCCTGTCAGCCAAGAACACGACAACAGGCAACTGCAACCGAGTGGAAGACTAGCAAAGATAAGAAGGATGCCATCATTCCTCTCCCGCCTGAGCGGCGATTGGGCCACCAAACCCAAATGGATGATTCCCTCCACCAACGAAGATGACTCCTCTTCCTCCTCCATGGGGGGATACCTCGACCTGGCCACCCTACTGACCATCGCCCTCCCCATCCTCCGCGTCCTCCTCGCCCTCCTGATCATCCACCTCACCGGCACTTCCTTCAATGTAGGAAAGAGCAAACCCCGCCTCCAAACCGGAATCCTCACCGCCCTCACCACCATGTTCCTCACCCACGTGTACCTCCTCCCCATGTTCCTCCCCAGCCTCGACCCCAATGGCATCGCTGGCAAGGAGAGCTACGAGCACAGCGGCACCGGCAGTGGGTACGGCTACAACATTGGCGGTGCCGTCAAAGGAATCACCGGCCTTGATTCCCCTTCGCACTATCACAATCACGATCTGGGCCCGTGGTCCAGCAACAACTACAACATGGGCGGATCGGGCGGAATCAACGGACGACTGGACAATTCCCTCCCGTTGGCCAAAGTGGCCCTCTCTCTATTGGCACTCACCGCAGCATTGGTAGGTCTGGCATTGGGGACGCTCGTCCCCCGCGTCTTGAGCGGGATGTGCGCCGGGGGAGCAGTGGGGTTGGTGGCATTGAGTGTGTTGGAGGGGGTGGGTGTTTTGGGTGGATTGAGTGGATTGGGTGGGATGGGTGGTGGTGATGGGCATGATGGACACAGCAGTGTGGAGGAAAGTGGTGTTGGTGATGGCAGTGGTGGAATTATGGGAATGTTGAGTTTGGGACTCTTGTTCCGCTATGCGTTCATTGGACCGGTGTTGGCGATTGTGGGGGGATTCATTTCGGCGAGGTACGTTACGATCCACTTTTCCATCTTTTCCATGTGGCACTTGATCATCGTGGTTGGCTGTCCGGGTCCGGATCCGGGACTTGGTCACTTGGTCACTTTGTCGCGTGATCTGGTGGTGGTCATTAGTTTTTGTTGTTGCTGTTGGTATTCCATTGATTGCTTTGTTCCATGGGTGGTGAATAGTGGACAATGACGCATGGAAACGAGCTACTTGAAACTGGAACTGCCAGAGTCAACTGTCTACTGGAGGCATTGCCGGGCTCCATCCACAGTCCAGAGCCCTGGCATGGAACACCATGGAACACATAGATTAGTTTCGACTTGGTTCCAATGGCGATGTAATGCTTTGCATTGGCATTGGCGCATGGTCTATTCGGCCGTCATTGGTGCCTCGTTGGAGCCTCGTCGACACATCGTTTGTCGTGATTCGCAACTGTTTCGATTTGTTCCATTCTCTCCGTGGGATGGCCACGTTGTACGATGGAAGACAAGTCCGATTGGGAAGGACAAAGGACCTGTAGAAGGAATTGGAGGCAGGGGAATTGCTGCTGGGATGGAAATGATGGAGTGCTCCCAATGATGCAGAATCGGAATGCCTGTTCCGGAATGCCTGTGAATGCTTGGAAAGCGAGGTGCCGTTCAAACTCTTTCAAAAAGTAGAATTCGAAGACAATGTTCCATCAATGACACAAATGGAAGGTGTCGACGGCAAATGGTTGGCCCAATCGCAATGCTGAAAAATGTCGAGGCTGATTGATGTTGATTGAGGCTGGTCGACGCGTCATGATTCTTGATCAGTTTCAAATGTGGCATGGATCCTCATGGATCTTGTTCCCAGCATTTTCAGCTGCTCGACACCTTTCATATTCGCTAAAGTTGGTTCGATTTTTATTTTCGTCAGAACTATTCCATTGTTATTTTTCCATGGTTGACTTTTTGAACGATGGAATTTGAAAAGGTCCTTTTCCATTCGAATTCCATTCTCAACGCTTTATTCCTCGTTTCTACCCCCCTCCCCCCCACCACCGTTCTCCATTCTCAGGTTCAGCAACCCCTTCACCATCCCACTCACCAGCACCCTCATCATCGGCGCCTTCGCCACGAGCATCGCCCTCCCCCCCCTCCTCGTCTTTCTCCGCAACGTGGCCCTCGGCTACGATCCCACCCTCCCCAGCCCCGAGGAAATTGCTGCCATGGATGGAATTCAAGATGCTGCGGATACGGCTGCTGCCAATGACACCAATGGCACTGGGGATGCACCCACAACCAGCACCACTGCGGGACATGTGTTTTCGCCTCAGTTTCTCGTCTTGTCCTGGCTCGCCGGCAGTGTCCTCACGGCCATTTCCATCCTTTACCGAGATCAATCCCTCTGGACCTCCTTCTCCCGCTCTCGCGCCGGGTACACCCAAGTGGGAACCAATGACGCCTCCTCCTCCAGTACACAGGACGATCCCTACTCTGGAGACGACCACACAGTCAAACCCCTCATCTCCACCACCCCCACCCCCATCTACAACCCCCCCTCCTCCCCCCACTCCGACTCCTCCTCCTTCAACATGTTCGACCCCGCCGACCTCCCCCCCCGCCTGAGTGAATACGCCAACATGGTCTACTCCGCCTGCGAAGACCTCGGAAACTTTTTCGGATTTCAAGATTCTTCCGTTCGGAATCAGGCCGAGCACCTTCTGATTCTATTGAGCAACAATCGTCGATACATGAACAGTCACATTCTACCACCCGCATTGCAACCTCCCAGTCCCATTCATGCACTGCATGCTAAAGTCTTTTCGAACTACATGAAATGGTGCCGCGCCATGGGAGTTCCCCCCCACTTCTCCAAACTTTCCTCCAATCCCAACACGGCCGTCAGTAGCATTGCCATGTCCGCTCCCCCCGCAGTCGCCTCGCGAGTATTGGATTTGGTATTGTTTTTCTGTGTGTGGGGGGAGAGTTGCAATATACGGCACATGCCGGAGTGTTTGTGGTTTTTGTATCATAAGATGATGGAGGAGTATGTGTTGAGTGAGAGTATGGGGGTGAGTCAGACGAGGAGTTTGTATGCCGGGCACTTTTTGGATTATGTGGTCACGCCCATTTATAGGATTGTCAGTGTGGTGAGTACATAGAGTGTGGTCATTGTCAATGTGTGACTGTGATAATATTTGATGATGATGTTGATGTATATGACACCACACTCCGCTTCCACACCTTTCCCTCAACAGAACATGAAATCCAAAGCCGACCACATCGACAAACGAAACTACGACGACTTCAACGAATTCTTCTGGTCCCGCGACTGCCTCCAATACCGATACACCGCACAAGACCTCACCGACATCGAATCCAACACCAACGGCGGTGCCAACCCCACCCCCGTCACGGCACCCCTCCCCGGAGAATCCTCACAGCCCATCACCGTGGCACTCCTGACGTCACCCAAGACCTATCTCGAAAAACGATCGTGGCTCCGTGGTCTCTTGGCCATGTCCCGCATTGTGGAATGGCACATTACCACGTTCTATCTCCTCGCTGTACTGGCATTCTCTCACGATCTTGTCTGGGGGTGGGTGTACACCCTCGAAGTTGCCAGTGGAGTCTTTTGGCTCTTCAATGGACTGAGCATCACGTGGGGATTATTGGAAGTATGGAGCAGTTATCCCGGAATTCACCTCAGTGGCACGGCCGTCTTTGGAAGTGTCTTTTCCCTCGTGGCGCGATTCTTGATCTTGGTCTATCAGACGCTCTACCTCATGTGGACCTTTGGACCCGCCGAGGGAAGTTATTACATTGGAAGTTATTTGGGAATCCAGCATGCCGATTCGACCTTTTGGTGGTGGCAATACGTCTGGCTCTCGCTCCTCTGCATGATCCCCTACTTTTTGGAGGCCTTGACCAATCTGTGGCCCGAAGTGACGACCCGACTCTACACCGCACGAAACGACTACATTCAAACATTCCTCAACATCCTCTTCCCCATCAGTCGCCTCTACGTCGGAAAAGAAATGCACGAATCTCTCAAACACACTCTCGTCTACGTCTTCTTCTGGGGAACCCTCATCGCCTGGAAACTCTACTTCTCCTACGTCTTCGAAGTCTACTCCATGGTCCTCCCCACCATCGAACTCACCGACGACTACGCCAACTACCCCAACCAATCCTTCACCAAAATGTTCCTCCTCCTCTCCCTCCGATGGCTCCCCCAATTCATCGTCTACTGCATCGACATGTCCATATGGTACGCGGTATGGCAAGCCTTTGCCGGAACTTCCGTCGGATTCTCCGAACACCTCGGGGATGTGCGGAGCATGAAGGACATTCGCGCCAGTTTTGGCCGGGCTCCGGAGCATTTTTGCAGTAAGATGCTCAGTCCCGATGCGGGGAGTCGGAGGGGGAGCAGTGCGAGTTTTTTGAATAGCAGTAGTGGGAATGTGAGTGGGGTGGGGACTCCGGGGAGTCGGCAGAGTTTGGTGAATCCGATTGGGGGGGCGGAGGGGCAGAGTTTGTTGGGGAGTGATCCGCACAAGTTGCAGGGGTATGTCAATCGTCTTTTGGATGTGAGGATTCAGAAATGGGTCATGTGAGTTCCAACATGAGAAGAATTTGGTGGTGGGGTATGTTGAACGCATTCTCATTTCATTCGTCCTTGCTCTCTCTTCCTTGCTTCTCATACCACAGGTTCAGCACAGTCTGGAATGAAGTCATTGACCACTTCCGCGAAGAAGATCTCATCTCCAACCGTGAACGAGACTACATGAAATTCTCACGCTTTGATGGATTCTCCCAAGCCATTTACCTCCCTGTATTCCAAACCGCTGGCGTGGTGGAAGAAGCCATTGCCTCACTCGAACGTGCCAATGTTTCGGGGGATGATGTCGAATTCAGTGATGAAGTGCTCTTCAGGCCCATTTTGGAGCATGTTACCATGCGCACTGCCGTGTCGGAAGTGTGGGAACTTGGAAATTATGTCTTGCTCAAGTTGCTTGGACCTGTTCACAACGAGGATGCCGTGTGCATTATGAACTACGTCCTCAAGTGGGTCCAATCCGGAACAGTGGTGGATCACATGAAAATTGCCAAAGTGAGGGGAGTGATGAAATCTCTTGTCGATCTCGTCAATGTGTTGAATAAAGGTATTGGAAGGAGGAAACCCGCCGCCCAAAAGAGGAGCAAGGGAACCAGTGCCGCCAAGAAGCAAGAAGCGCCCAGTGGTCCTCCCGCACGAGGAATGAGGAGAGCCATTAGTACTAGTTCCCTCATGGCCAATCCTACCTCTGGAAATGTCATTGAACCTACACCTAGAGCTCCTTCGGCAGTTACGGGTGCTCCCGATGTGGCCATTGTCGATGCCTTACGTGATCATACTCGTGATAAATGCCGGGCATTCATCAATTCTCTCAAGGGAATCATGCTCCCCTCGGATTGGGAGACCAAGGAAGTCACCGATCGTCTAACGTTTGCATTGAGCAAGGAAGATGGTTTCTTTTGGGATGATGCCTACGCCTCCGATGCCCTCGATGACATGGCCCGAAGTGACATGTGCAAATCCGTATTGACCAAACTGCAAGGTCTCGTGGCATGTCACCCCGATGAAGTTGAACCCAAGAGCAAAGAAGCCCGAAGACGATTGACTTTCTTTGTCAATTCTCTCTTTATGGATATGCCCAATGCTCCATCCATCCATGACATGTTCTCCTGGAATACTTTGACACCCTACTACAAAGAATCCGTCACCCTCTCCAAAGGCGAGTTAGAAACCCGCAGTGATGCCTTGGGTGTGAGCACCATGCTCTACCTCCAAACCCTCTTCAAAGCTGACTGGGCCAACTTTTTGGAACGCATGGGACTCCAAGACGAAGAAAAAGTGTGGAGCAAAAAGTACGCCGATGAAACTCGTCAATGGGCCTCCATTCGCGCGCAAACCTTGCACCGCACCGTCAATGGAATGATGTACTACGAAAAAGCGCTGCGATTGCTCGCCAACCTGGAACGACTGGATGATGATACCACCAATGATCTCATGGGTGAAAAGTTTGGATATATTGTCTCGTGCCAGGTGTATGGTCAGATGAAGAAGGATCAGGATAGTAAGGCAGATGATATTGATAAGTTGATGCACCGATTTCCTCATTTGCGGATTGCGTACATTGATTCGGTGAGGTTGAATCGGACTGGGGAGATGGCGTTCTTTTCGTGTTTGGTCAAGAGTAATGGGAATGGAAAGATTCAGGAGATTTATCGCGTGAGATTGCCTGGTGAGTTAAGAGAAAGTGCCACTGATTTGAAATGCCTCCATTCATTTTTCTAACCATTATTGACTGCAATGATTGCATTGGTTTCACCCCAGGAAACCCAATCCTCGGAGAAGGCAAACCTGAAAATCAAAACCACGCCATGATTTTCACCCGCGGAGAATTCGTACAAACCATTGACATGAACCAAGACGGCTACTTCGAAGAAGCACTGAAAATGCGCAATGCCCTCCAAGAATTTGCCAAGCGTGATGGTCCCATGCCTACTACCATTTTGGGTCTTTGTGAACACATCTTCACTGGAAGTGTCAGTTCGTTGGCCAACTACATGGCTTTGCAAGAGACTTCATTTGTGACTTTGGGTCAGCGAGTGTTGACCAAGCCGCTTTGTATGAGGTTGCATTATGGGCACCCCGATGTGTTTGATAAGTTGTTCTTTATCACTAGAGGAGGTATTTCCAAGAGTTCCAAGGGAATCAACCTTTCCGAAGATATCTTTGCCGGATACAACAATGCCATTCGTGGAGGACAAGTTGCCTTCAAGGAGTACATTCAAGTTGGAAAGGGGAGAGATGTGGGTATGAGTCAAATCTACCAGTTTGAGGCGAAATTGAGTCAGGGAGCGGGAGAACAGAGTCTTTCTCGTGATGTGTACCGTCTTTGCCACCGTCTTGACTTTTCTCGTCTCCTATCCTACTACTTTGGCGGTATTGGGCACTACTTCTCGAATGTTTTGACTGTCATTACTGTCTATGTTGTTGTCTACCTCATGGCCATCCTTGCCCTTTACGACCTTGAGAAAATTGGCGATCGTCTCATCACACCCATGGGTACCATTCAAATGCTTCTCGGAGGTCTTGGTCTTCTTCAAACCATTCCTCTCTTTTCCACCCTTGGTGTAGAACGTGGATGGTGGGCTAGTTTCCGCGAACTCGTGCAAGTCTTTGTCACTGGTGGACCTCTTCATTTCATGTTCCACATTCAGACCAAGGCCAATTACATGACTCAGACTATTCTCGTTGGAGGTGCCAAGTATCGTCCTACAGGTCGTGGATTCGTGACTCAGCACACTCCCATGGATGAACAATACCGTTTCTTTGCTGGCAGTCACTTGTACCTAGGTGTGGAAATGGGAGCTGGTTTGATCATTATGGGAGTGTATTCCGAAGCTGGACAGTATTTCGGTCGTACTTGGTCTCTTTGGTTGGCTTCTCTCTCCTTCCTTGCCAGTCCGTTCTGGTTCAACCCTCTTACGTTTGAATGGAACATGGTCACTNCAGCTACTACAGTACGATGCCGGAGCCGTCCAAGATTTGGTTCATGATCAAGGCCTTGTTGTACCTCACCATCGCTGAGGGTATTGCTCGATCTGATTTGCTCAAGGCGGACACCACCCTCAATCAGCCCGTGGTTGGAGTATCTTACGTGGTTTCAGCTATTGTAGTCCTCTTTCTTCTTTGGTGGCTCCTCTCATTGGTGGAACACCACATGCCCTACCCTGTCCGTAGGACAATTGGAATTCTTATTGGCATCAGCTTGATGGTGAGCTGCACCACGATCTTTGTCGAGGATTCCAACTTCATCCGTTACGGATTGGCAGCCTACTACGGTATTGGAGCCATGTGTCAACTCGGTCTCTTGTATGGAATGAAGTTCGTCAAAAACTTTTACTTCATCCATGACTTGGTCTGCGGACACATTATCTTCATCCCTCTCTTCTTCCTTGCGATTCTTCAAATCCCCCACCACATTCAAACCTGGCTTCTATACCACAATGCACTATCGACCGATGTGGTTGTCAGCAACATCCTTCGATATGCACGCAAGAGTCAAGAATCCGGAGGAACCACTGCACCCAACGAAGATTTGGTCGAACAAATTGCCGAATTGCGCAAGTTGGTTCAAAAGCAAGAGCAAATGATTGAGAATCTTGGAAGTGGAAAGCCACTTCCACAGAATCCTAGTACGGATGCCATTGCGAGCTTGATCAAGCCGGCGGGAGAGGAGAAGCTCAATATTCGCTCGACGATTGGAAACTTTGTACGGCCCACTTTGGGTTCAAAGACCCTAAGCACATCCACATTGGAGTGAGTTTCTTGATCGTAATTTGTCAATATGCTTTCACTGTATTGGAACCTCATTAATTTGCCTTTTACCTATCAGTGTGTGGGGAGAAATGGCACTTGGTGATGCTGCTCCTGTGCAGCAGATGGGGTATCAAACCGCCCCTGTGATGCCTGCATCCGCCTCTGCGTCCGCGGGCGGATTCCAGTTCACTCAACCAGATACCATGCCACCACGATAAATTGGGTCTATTGTTGGTTAGGGGCAGAAGCAAAATGAAACACTTTTTGTCTGCGTAGGGGATTTTTCACGTGTTTGTTATGTTAGGACAGACAGTAGAGCGCAGGTTATTTGCAGAATTGTCAGGGGAACAAACCTCTTAATATCCACCTGTGTTGTTGGGTAGTAGTGAATATTTGTCTATCAGTGCTGTAGCCAGCACAGCTACGAAAAGCTTAATAAAAATGAGATTATTGAATGGGACATCATCGGCTTTCTACCTCTGAGCACTTAACAATGTGTTTCAGAAGCATTGTTTGCATGTTCGTTAGTTACCTCACAAACAAGGCGCACACGTATATGTAGTTTTATTATTATTGGTAATCTGTCATTCACTTTTATCAGAGAAGAAAGCGAAAAGAAGCAAAATTAGGGTCTTCTGACTTCTAATGTTTGACTTCAAGGTTTTTGAAGAACTTCAATCATTCTTTCTACTTATGTGGTATGTGGTTGCATAGAATAATACCTTTGCACACATTAAAAGAGAAATGGTTTGGGCAAAAACACCTATCCAACCATATTAAAAACTTGGAATCATTCTTAAAAATTTCATTCAAAAAATACCTGCTACCATGCTACAGCAACAACTTAAGAGAATGAGGTTGGTTATGGAAGCAAGATCAAAATGTGAGTCCTGGAGCTGGGTTGCATTCAGGGAGAATGAAAGATAGCATTTGTGAATTATCATAAGGCAAGGACATTATTGTACTTAAAGCACATGATATTTGGATAATTGACGGGAGGACTAACCCCTTAATATCTGTTCATGTCTTGGGTAGTAGTGAAACTGCAGCCAACAAAGCTCCACGAAAAACATGAGTAAAAGTATTCAACAGGGTTTTTATTCATTTTTGCCCTAGACATCAACTACAAGTTTCAAGAGGAATCTTCCACAAGCCCCATCTACTTATGCTTGATCTATCTCTGTTTATCTATGTCCTCACTCTTTGTTCATTTTTATTGCAACAATGGAGCTCAATGTTGATGTTGCTTGATCTTTGTTTGATGACTACTCCCATGAGAAATTGATTTCTCTAGTCCCATCAAAATAGAGTCACATCTGCAGCACATTATGTGGTTTTTACATGCTTCAACTATTAAACCACAAATTGGGGCATTTAGATGCCCTTCTCAAACACGTGCATACGTTGATGTATCCTTAATTTTTATGAATTGGTCCTTTGCCAAACATTTTGAGCAAAAAAGCAATACACAAATCACACCATTGCATTGTTGATCTAAACATGAAAATGATTCCACTGCTGGTCAACCACAAGTCACAAGCCTTTTTTCTGATCAAGATCGATGGTTGGTTGCTGAGTTGATAGATGAAAGAAAAGCATAAAGTGCCAAAAACTGTGAAAAATTTAACATTGACAGTAGCAATCAACATCAATGATGACAAGTCACATTATTTTTCTTCATTACTGCAGTATGAACAATGAAGAGTGGAGTCATTTGAATTTGACCTAGATGGCAACTATTCATGGAACATAATTGATGGTGCAAAATCAAAATGTTTCTCTGGAATTTTAGTGTGTTGGTCCAAATTGTCTAGCTGATCACACTATGCCAACCAACAATGATATTATTGTGCCTTATTTGAGGTTGTTGGGGGAGGGAAAAGTGGATGTGGTGGCATCTATCATCCAAAATCTTATGTTGGTTTCTGGCCTAAGTACTCACATGATTACCAAAATGACGTACTAGGTACTCATATGAGTACCTAGTTGGAAGTATATTCTCCTACACTGAATCAGACCAGTTGATGCAATAACAATCAAATCCAATTCATCATCTCATGTCCTATCCAGTTTGCAAGCTCAGCAAGCAAAAATATACTGAGCAATTGAAAATATGACCACAAAATGGATTCATCATGAACAAAATCCAATCTCTTGTGGTATAATGTATAAAGTAAATAGTTAATGTTGTCACTTTTCTGTTTTCTTTTTGTTCTACCATCATGTGCAGTCCTTCCCAACTAGTTGACATCAAATATCCTTGGCTGGGAAGGTATTCTACCAAAACTTCACCATGTTCAGATTAATACTCCAAACACAACACCTTCCATTTTTTGTACGCTGGTGCTTAGTGTACTGGAAGCAAAAAAACATTGGTGATGACACCTTCTACCAACACAGTGAATTTCATATGAGTATTTCCTCTATTCAATTTTGTATGCTCAGTTAATCTAGTTTATTATGGATATTTATTCTTCATTGATTGCTGCTTTAAAATTATTTGAGCTAAAGGGGAGCATCACAATTTTTCTCCTCAAGGCATTGTCAGAGCTAGCTGCTGAAGTGACAATTGGAGCAGCTGTCACCATCAAACAAGACACTGTGTAAGGGCTGATGGAAGTAGTATCTGATGGATCCATGGGGCATAAACTTGGCCATGGATAGCTTCAGAATTGAATAATTTCAAGTCCTTACGGTCAACATTGCATGCTTCCCTAACATCAAAACTAAAAATTGTAGCATGCTGCACTAATGCTAAATAAAAACTAGTGCCTTGGTGACTGCTACTATGGACAGTGGACAGCCATGTGGACCCCTTATAGCATTTGTTATTAAACCAAACATCTTGGACTTTTTTTAATTAATTCAGTGCAAAAATCAGGCAGGATTAATACAACATAGTAAAATAAGGTTTTTGTTACAATTATTGAAATCATACTATCTATTTAGAATATTAAAAATTTTGGCGTTTCATTTCCTAGCACAAAAAACTTTTGGATAGTGTAAAAATGTAGCTTTTACATGAATATTCTCAGTAGAAGAGAGCTTCAAACATGGTTCTAAAAAACAAAACAAAACTAAATAAAGCAAAATAAAATAAAATAAAATATAATAAAATAAAATAAAATAAAATAAAAAATCCTTTTTGTATCTATTGAAAATTATTTTTTTTTATTTACATGTATTTTCTAGTATTCTGTGATGATTTTTGATGTTGATCTCATAAAATATTATTGTGATGTTATGACTGCTTATATTATTTTAGAAGGAAATATTGTGACAAATGCTAAATTGATGTTAAAACTTTGTAATCATTCTAAAACAACTGACAAAATGGTGAATACAGGATTTTGCAAGCTATTTAGGACCTAATCCTAACTTAATACACCAAAACTGAAATTGCTGGAGATGTTTTTGACAAATGCTAGAAAAGATTACATGGTTTTATGTATATTTGTATCTGGATCTAACTGGTGCAATTTGTGACTTTAACCTTATTTATTGTGACTTGCAAATTTTGTTGGCTTCCTGCAAGCATTAAAAATTAATCAAATAGTAGGTACAATTTAAAAAATAAGAGTGAGAATAAAGCAGTAAAGATATTTGATAGTAGTTTTAGGTTGGATAGTAGGATAGTGGTGGTGGTGGGTAAATCTGACACAAAACCTTTGGGTTATTTAAAAAACCACTACTGTGGCTCTTGTTAGGTTTACCATTTTAAATTAGCAACGTCACAAAAATTTTGGGGTAAAATGGAGGTGAAAAATCTCTGATATTGTTTCTTTGATAGCATATTCATCACAAAGCACATTGAGTATTTACCATTAAAGAAGCACCACTCACAAGTCCAAGTCATACACAAAATATCATGGTAACCACCAAGAACTCTAAGAGATATGTCAACATGTCTGCTTTTTCTTGTGAGGTGTAATGTTCCAACAATGATTTTTAGTGTTTACTTGAATCTCTTACAATCTTATTATTATTTTTCTGTGCAATCAAGGATAGTTCTTATTATCTAAAACACTTAACAACTATATTAAAAAGCAATGACAGGCCTCTGCTTACTGGAATCCGGTTCAGCTCATGCACCACCTTTTCAACAAGTGCTGCAATATAACTCAAAGCCCACATATATTCCTACCCCACCACCAAGTAGCAAGAGTGGTAATATGACTTGGGTACAAGGAGTAGCTTTGCTAATGAAGACAAATTCATCACCCCAACAATCACATTTGGAGGATAAACCATTGATCTCCTCCCAAGAATAATACTCTACCATTGACCTGCCCCAAGAAATGACCCCAGACATGATACATGATCACTTTGGTGAAACATTTGTGTGAGCCATCATCAAAGTGCAGTATTCTTTCAAAACCAAATGAGTTTGCACTCCATTGAACATCAATAGGAGGGATGGCTACATATGTAGAATTGGTACATGATGTGATAGTAACAAAAAATCCACAAGGAAGGAACAAATTGTTACAAAGGTAACAGGGTTTATTGACAATTTTTAAAATAACTAACAACATCTAAAAAATTTAGGGTTAGGGTTAGGGTTAGGGGTCAAGTTCACAGATGTCTCATATCAACTTTAATCACCAAAATATCAGAAAATGAAAGATTTTAGCAAATTATTTTTACTAGGATTTTTTTTAGGAGGTCTGTGAAGTGTTTACTTAACATAAATGTACCAGGTCTACGTAGAACTACGTGTCTGCACCAAGAATTTTTGATGTTTTTGTTACCACGGTAACACTTCTGGTGGACAGGGATAGCCACCTCTCCCACCTCAATGATTTTTTTGAGTCTGATTGGCATACACTCATCATTGAATGTTGCAATACTGCTCGTTTATTCAATGACAAATGTTCCAAGGATATGGAAATCAAAATCATACTTGATATTATGTTTTAAGACTTTGACATCCTAGTGAAGTGATTTGCAGTGTACGTCAGTTAGAAAATGCCAATCACAGACAAGTTTAATTACTCTGGGGCCACTGAAGTTTCTCTGACTTGCCTTCATGAACAACCAAAGATCAGGCTTCTGAAGTTTGAAAGTGAGATTAAAGTCCTTGCCATCCAATACATCAATGTTGCAAGATTCAACAATGAAAATTTGAAAGACAATTGAATATTTTCACTCAGCAACCAACCATGATTGAATGATCCAAATTTATTTACAAAAGTCAACTGATAACAAAACTAACCCTTTAACCTTATTATCATTTTTATTATCAGTAAATAGAATCAACATACTGTTCAATTTCCATGAATTTTAAAAGTATTCTATGCCTTGCGTCAAAGATGAAACAAAAACAAAAAACAGCCTGCATTACTAAGTAGAGCAAACCACTCTCTCTAGAGCTGCATAAATGCTCTTCTGTATGCAACTAGTTGCTGGTGTTGTCTTTTTGAAAGTCCTTTTTAATTTTGGAACTTTGACATTGAGTTGATTGATTTCCATGTAAAGGACAACAATATGGACAATTTCCATTGTCAGTATGACAAAAGTTGTTGTTGTTTGCACTTGTTTTGTTAGTAATCAACAGCAACAGCATGGTACTTACTCTATTGCAGGAGTACTACATACAACATACTTTTTTCTTGTAGATAGGATGTGAAAGCATTACTGATTCCTACAAACCAAATCACATAGAATTTTAAGCCCATTTTTGTGATTGTTGCAAAGTGGAACTTCAATCTCCTGCTCAAGACGTATAAGAACATGCATTCAAAATCTATGTAGCTCCAAAATTGACTTGATTCAGTATTTCTGGCTAGGTTAACCCAGCAGGTAACCACTTAGGTCCATAAATATCATGGGTAATGTCTTTGCTTTATAAATTTGAGTTGTACTGAATTATAATTCTAGTTTGATCAAAGACCAAAATATTTGTTTTTTCAGCTGAAATGATTGAAAATATTTTTTGCTTTGGTATAACAATGTTGTTTGTACTAATTGTCTCAGAAACAGACAATAGTTTACAAACAATTGGTTACTGGTTTTCAGAGTTGACTATTTCTGCTCTCATAAAAATAAATTAATAAAAGTTTTTCATGATAAGATTATTTAAATGGACCTAATCCACTAGTCTCCAGATAGATTGTCAAAACACCATGAAATAATATGGAAGAAGGGAGCTTTGGTGTTTTGAAATAAAACTATAAATTACAAAATATCTTTTTTAATATATGAAATATTTCATACTTACAATTTACAATTTGTTCTTTCTTTATAACCCAATAGATGCAATCATTTAATTTTGTGAAGTACAACCACAATATATGTGATGGATATCATGCCACAATTTATACTATTTCTACTCATTTCACACAAGAAATTATTTTTTAATATACTTATTTTGATGTTTGTTGAACTTTTGATAAATCAGTATTTTATAAGTAACAGCATCAAAATAAAGGTAAGAATTTTGCATAAAAATCATGATACTTAGTTGGTATTCATAGTATTGAGTTCTATTTGCTTCACTGCTAGAGCTAAGAAAACATAATAATTCATTTTTTCTGTTGGTAGGTCAGAAAAGTGTTAAGTAATTGTAAGTTCCACAAAGGTACTGTCTTACAAATCAGAGGACATAATATGAAAGGAGATCTGCATATGGATGAAATTCTGAAGCCATATTCAAGAAGCACTTCTCAAAATGATAAAGGGTACGAGATTAATTGCGTAGGTGGTCATACAAGCAAAACTGATACAACAATGACATAAACACACAAAAATGCATGAAAACAACAAAACACACAAAATACACGAAATGAATAATCTCAAGTTTTGTCAAATAATTAGGTAACAATACTTAAAAATAGTGAAGAAAATCATCAAAAATTATCTTCTTCTTTTTGTCCCCTGAAACTCAACCGCTATCACAGTTGATCATCAGTCATCATGTAATTTTCAAAAAAATTATCGCTGTTTCACCATTTTTCCATTTTGAGTCATATCATGTTTTTGTGAATTTTTGTGAATTTTTGTGCATGAAAACAGACAAAACACACAAAAAACACACAAAAACACATGAAAAAAACACACAAACACACGCAAACACATGAAACCACACAAAAATACATAAATGCACGAAAATTTTTGAGATCGTTTTTTTGTTGATAATTGCAAAAATAATATTTATTTATTCAAATTTTAAAGAAATGATTTTATCGCCATTGTAATTTTGTCACGTTCTTTCTTGTTTCATCACGTTTTGCCTTTCAATCCATTTCAATCGAAATTGTAAGTTGTAAATTGTAAATTGTAAGTTGTAAATTGTAAAATGTAAATTGTAAATTGTAAATTGTAAATTGTAAATTGTAAATTGTAAATTGTAAA
>JALLOT010001162.1:0-15946 GCA_036939595.1 Thalassiosira livingstoniorum | reverse complement strand
TGACGCTCCGTACTACTTACGTAAGTGTTAGTAATATCGATATTACTAACACTTATGTAAGTAGTACGGGTCGTCTTTTGGACAAAAAAAGCACGGAACGTGTTACGGGCTCCTTTTTGTATACCCTGTTTGTATGGTTTGTGTGTTTTGTGGTATGGGGTGCAGGCTGCAGGATGAATTCTTCCTGACTCATTTTGTTCCTTTTTGTCTCTCCTTTTTTGATGCATATTTATCTTTGGTTTTTGTAATGTGCTATTTGTTCCTTCTCTGACAAACCCAACCACACCCAATAACTCTCCTTTTACACTATCTTATTCTTGAGGGAAGATAACAATTTTTTGTTTAGCATGGCTTTCATGGATGCTATGCATTGACAAATCCATTATTTTTTCAAAATGCTGACAAATTTTTGTGACAAAAGTATACAAGATATACACACAAGAGTATAAAAACAGAAATATATTCATGCAAACATCACTGGCATAACTGTTGTTTCTGTAGATTCACTAGTACCCAACAATTTAGTTGATGAATAGCCAAGCCCACTCACTGGTGAAGGGATCTGATAGCCACACAACAGTGATGATAACTTTTGAATTTCCACCAATGGTTTTAATTAATCAATCATATATTCCCTTATTGTAAAATCAGGTAAACTGTATAGACAATACTGTATCATTAAACACAGCAACTGTCAGTGGAAAATCTATTGTTTATATTTTTCAAGATTGTACCACGTGCTTGAACTGGAAAACATTAGATGTCTAGCAAAGATGTTCATATTTCATTTACCTAAGTGCAACCTGCTAATGCAGTGCCCAATCTTGATAAACAAAAAATTAAATGCAACATCAAGGATTCACATAGGATCAAATATTAAACACCCCTTTGGCATTCTCATGGAGTCTTGGCAGGGTAAGGGAGCAAAAGTCAAGTCATTGCATCTTTTTTGGAGTGCAAAGGATGTCATATTATAAAATATTCATAGTCATTTCAATCTGATACAATTGTAAAAGCTATTTTAGTGTAACTCTGACCTGTATAATAGTGCAAAACAACTCTTAAATGAATATTCTACCACAAAAACTTGATTATCATGGGGGTCAGGGTAGTTCAATGTTAAAATGAAAATGATCTCATACAAAACATAATGGAACTGGTTTGGATTTGAAAGTTTTTTTGTTTGATTCTAGCCACAAAGGGATTGTTCCAAAATTTTCCTGATACAACCACTTGATTTCAACAGCAATTTCTTCACTGTTTAAAATTTTGACATAATACTTGTGACAAAAAGATGAATAATATTGTATAATCCTGTGACAAAAATACAATTACCCCATGAAAACAAAAACAAAAGTCAAAAATAAATGAAACAAAACTGCAGTACCCTCATATAAACACCAGGCATGCCACATAGCAGGATTTTGTTAAATTACAATCACAAAATTTTTTCTTTAGAAAAGAATATAAAAAATATAAATGCTTTTCCAGGTAATCTGTTCATTGAACAGAGCTGAAATTTTAGTAAACTAGACTGTCACATCTATAAATAAGTATGAGATAAAAGAAATGAACTAATGATCATAATGCAAGAGATTCAAGTAAAATTATGTCTGAGCAGTTAATTTTGGTCGGCAATATCAATAGGCATCTTGCTAGGGGCTAAACTATTGCTCTGGACATTCTCAAATCAAAGGTGTAATTAATCGTAACATCATTAAAAACACATGCATTGGCCAACTTTTGTCCATATCAATAAAATTGTGAAGAAAAATGGTTGATGTAGTTGTTGGAAGTTGTAACTCATGGACTGACATATTCATCACACCCCCCCCCTCTATTTATTATCTTGTGATTGAAAGAAATAGACTGCTCAGTTTTTAGCTTGAACCATATTATACTATGCCAGCTGTGTATTCAAATCCATTCTTTTGGCAATTGTTTTAGATATTTTTTAAGACAGAACAGCCAAAAGCAGTTTTCATTCACAGAAATGTTGATTTCCATGACTCTATTAGATTCTATACTTGGACCAATATTTAACAATCTAGTTGATGGACAGCTCAACACTTTCCCCAGTGAAGGGCTGTTACTGCTACAACTACAACCGCTTGATGGTGACAATAATTTATGGCTTTTCGTCACTGATGATAACTTCTAAATGATTTGATTCCTTGTTGGCACATTGAACCCTCCTTTTATGAATTGTTTATTGATTGCAGGCAGCTAATTCCAAGCATTGAAAATACTCTGTATCGCTAACACCATGCTATCACCTATCACAACATCAAAAGGCAAACACAAGGCAAAAAATGAATAAACTAGGTGAGATTGCAGCCTATTGCAGTCTATTGCAGCTGCCGCGTTTGAATGCCACGCACGCCACGTACGAGGCCGGCTTTTTTTACAACGTCACAATTTTCAATTTTGTTTCGTCACTCGTCACAGCTTCGTCAGAAAAACAGAAAAATAAGAATCTTACAGTTATGTAGTACAAGAGAATGCTTTTTCGTCCATTCTCACAGCTCTCGAAACAGCTCACAATAATTCACTGAACTGAAACAAAGAACAATCCATTCCATCCAAAACAATCTAGAACTCTTCCACCATGGCCCAATCCCTAGTATCAACGATGCTGCCAGCAGCAAATGCCCCTCTCTCCACCTCCCCAACGACCCTCCCTCTTCCAATGCTCCCAACCCCTCCTCTCGCCTTCGCTCACCCAACTTTGCCACTATCAAATTTACCCACTCCATCCATCACAGCACTCGCAGCAGATCCTTCCTCCACCACCGCCCAATCGAAATCTCAATCGAAATACTCCCAATCCATACCCTTCCTCCGCCGTCCTCCCGCCCTCACCGGAGAATTCGCCGGAGATGTGGGGTTCGATCCGTTGAATTTCGCCAAGAGCCGAGGTCAATTGATTTATATGAGGGAGGCGGAGGTGAAGCATGGTCGTTTGGCGATGTTGGTACGTGTGACAAATTGTATGTTATAGTTTTTTAATTGTTGCAAAGGTGGTGTGTTGTGTGTTGAGTGAGGTTGAGTGAGGTTGAGTGTTGTGTGGTATGCCATCCACGAGTTTGTTATTGAACTTGGTTCAATGTCAGTTTCCTACCTACTGGGTCGAATTTCTATTTTTATGATGCTTTATTGTTTCATTCTCTGAGAATTCTTTCCATGCCCGCCTTTCCGACAAAAACGCCGTATAACACCCTTCAGGCAGCAGTAGGATGGCCCCTCTCCGAACTCTACGACACCCCCCTCGCCACCCAATTCAATCTCCCACCCCTCCTAGACGATACCGACCGCGTCCCCTCCGTACTCAATGGGGGAATGGACTCCATCTCTCCCTTATGGTGGGGGTTCTGCATTGGATTGACTGCGGCGATTGATTTGAAGGGGGTTACTAATGCTCGATATGCAGACTTGGACGGCAAAGATGGCTCACAAAAATCACAAGCATCACCAACATCACAAGTATCGCAAATGTTAGAGAAGGAGTATTATCTCCCCGGAGACTACGGATTTGACCCACTCAACCTCTACCCACCTACAAAAGAAGGACGACAGCGGATGCAATTGGCAGAGATCAAACACGGGAGATTGAGCATGATTGCCGTCACGGGGTTTGCGGTGCAGGAGGCGGTGTCGAAGGTGGGGGTGGTGGATGAGACTCCGCTGTTTTTTGAGCCGTTGCACTTTGGGTTTTAGTTTGGTTTAGCAACAGTGGTCAACAGCCCAATAGCACGACAGCACCAACGCATCAACAGCCCATCAGTGCTAGGGATTGTGGATTGTTTTTGGGGGTGGGGTATTGGAAGTTGGAAGGGAAATTCGAGATTTTGTTTGTCGAGAGAACGAACTGGCTGTTTTCATATCTACTAGTTGGGGAAAGCGCAAAGTTGCATTGAATGAGCATGTGGAATGCCGGCAGAAAAGGTCATAGCAATATTCGTCTTGATTTAGGTGCCGCGTGTGAGCCGAAACCTTGATATCGAATAGCAGTTCCGTGAAGGAACAAAGTCTGTCTATGCAGTACATGTATTGTCCATCGGAACAAAGACTCACACCGTTGGCTACGGAATAATTTCCACGTGCAATTCAAAAGTAATTTTTCAGCAACAAAATAGATTAATTTGTCTCATCATGAATGCAACAATAGAATTGCTTTGTACGATGCGTTGGCCAATCAAGGCTCACATATGTAACTCGCTTCATCCGATGTAAGGATTCGAAACCAAAGCTGCTTCACCGATGCAAAACACATGAACTGCACTAAAAAAATTATGACATGCAGCAGAAAAACGGTCACACTGATTGAGATCGAAAAAAATCCACGTGCAAATCCTCTGTTAAGCTTTGACTGAAAAAAGCTATTGTTACCACAATTCGTTTCATCAGGTGCAACGCTTCGAGAATCGAAACCAAAACTGCTTCTCGGAGCCCAAGAGACATGAGATCCTGCCACATCAAAACAATTGCGTCCTCCGCACTCGTCCTCCTCCTCATCCTCACCCAGAACAATTTCTCATGCACCGCAAAAGAAATAGTTCCAACCTCCGAATGGCAGCGTATCACCGGAAATGACACCCTGCCCGCAGGTCTGCACATTCGAATCAACCTGAGCACGGGAGAAAAGTGGGTGAAATTGGTGGATGACGGAGAGGATATGGAACACTTTATGGAACACTTTGGAGTTGACCGTGCATATGGGGATGCATACGAGGATGCAAGTGTCAATGTGGAGGCAAATGTAGATGTGAGTACTGGAGAAACTTGGACGGAAGTGACCGATGATGGACGGGGATCTTACAGTGTGACAACTAAGGATGGAAATGGCGGGGAAAATGACAAAGATGAAGTTGCAAAAAGCAAAAAGAGAAGTGTTCATTTTTAAGTTTTCTGTAGGTGTCATTTGTCATTTATAAGTACAACACCTATTAGTTGTGTGGTTTGTCTGTCTCAATGTACTTATCTAAACTCTAGATTCATCAAAGCAACTCCAAATAAACCAGAAACGAATTGTTCTACTGAGAGATCCTCGGCTTGTTTGCCATGCTCGCTTCCAGTAGGAGCCACATCGTACACAAATTCTTCAACGTAGTTTGGTTCGTCTTGTAACACACCTCGTCTGATCTGTGTTGCGGAATCCACTACTGCAGAGTTGAAACAATTGGATACAAACTGTATTGAAACTCTTTTATATGTGTCTATCATTGCACCGGGTTGTTTTGTTCGTCTAACAACTCCGCATTTCTGTCTTTGAAAGCTCTGTTGCTCGCAATTTGCTTTCCAAAACTTTTGGATAATCTGGGCGTTGACCTCCTTTTCACTGCAGCTACTTTCAATCCGATTGTCAATTACGTTATTTGCATGCCGCGATTTGTATTTTGTCAAATCTGGCAGTCCAAAGTGAGACATTCGACCACCGGGATCTGGGTCTAAGCATGTGAGCTTGTGCACCGACCTTGATCTATACCATTTTTGGATTTTGCTCTCATTTTTGGTTGGGAGCCTTTTCCTTGTCAGTGATAAATTCGTGGACACGGCATGCACTGCATAATTCAAAGCAAGCTTTATAAATTCATCGACGACGGTGCGACGATGCTTCTTGGCCAAACGTTGATGGCGTTCTTGGAGTCGTATTGCCGAAATGAATTGCTTCCACGTTGTCCAGGATGCTCGAAGATTCCTCTGCACATCGTGGATGATCAAATTATTCAGAACACGTATGACTGGAACTCCGACAACAAGGCACGCTTGGGACTGTATTCGCACATGATGTTCGCTAAGTGTGCGCCTGTAGCCTTCTATGCTTTTCATCATGGATCTTTCGATGTAGGCTATATCAGAAAATGCGCGTTTACTATCCTGGTTTGCATCGTCGGATATCCTCTTGCCTCTACGCGGCTTCAGCAAAGAAGGGTGACGGCGGTAGCTATCATCGAATTTCTTGAGAAAGTCTGTTTGATGGACATCTCCTGTATCGGGCCGGAGGTTCCTGCCTGTGGATTGGCATCTAAGATCTTGTCCGGATCGGCGCTTTGGGTTTTTCTTGTTTTTGGCGCCCTTTGCCAGAGCGATATTTTCGCAACAGAGTTTTGGTGTATTTCTGGGTGCATAAATAGAATAGGTTGATAGTCGGTCTTTTCCAATTTTTGACGTCCCAATCGATCCGTTCTTTCGTGTTTCCCGAAAAGAATGTGTCGAATCGAATGATGTGGACACCATTGTTGGGGAAAGTTTGATCTAGGGTTCGATAGATTCAGATTGAGATTGCGTTGAATTGGGTTGGAAAAGTTCAACTCGATGTGGTGTCACGTCACGTTCATGTTCATGTCAAATGAATAAGGGAATGTAGTTTTAAATCCCTTTTTAAAATTCAAATCGAACTTCCACTTCGCAAAAGGTTCAAAATTATTCGTATCGACCCTTGCATCAAAGAGAACTCATCAACGGCCCATTTTCGTTATCGTCTTTACTTATTTTCATTTTCCTTTGAGCGCAGGTTCGGTCGACCCAAACACAATCACAATGTGGACGGAAAAAAAAACGGACAAGCTCATTGATGGATTCATGTATTCCATCATTTTTGTGTCTGTTACCTCTCTTTTATTCATTGCATCTCTCCCCGAAACGAAAGAAGTCTTTATGCAAAATATCCGAGACGGCGGTTTGTTGTAGATTCAGATTCACCCTTTGTTCTTCAAAAACGATGGCCAAGAAGACAAAGCCGACTTTAGAATCGATAAAAATAGAGGAAAATGAGAACTTCTTGTCTGTACTCCTTCGCATTGTGGAGGATGCCAAAGAGAAGATACGTTTTACGAGCCAAGAAGAGTTTAGAAATGAAGTGTTTGCGGGAGATGACTTTGAAAGGTATTCGATTGATAAACGAGACAGGGGACATAAGAAGAAACTCAGACGGCTCGTCGAAGTGCTAGAGAAAGAGGTTGCGGCAGAACGCCAACGGGAATTAAGAATTGTACAATGCAAAAGTGAAAAAGATTTAAAACAAATAGAGCTACAGATTATGAGAGAGCGAGCTACAGCTGCGGATGATATGATGACCTTATTCGGGCCAGGTTCGAAATATGTTGACTACTTAGGGGCTATCGCTGAGAAGAGCAAGCGACCTAATCCCAACTGGGGAAGAATGTCTCCTCCACCTTTTGGTTGCGAAGTGGTGAATCCACTATCTGTTTTGGCACCTTCGACGCGGAAATCATATAAGATGCGAAAATCGTATTCATGTAATAAGCCGAAGAAGAATACATAATCATCAGTCATAAACTTGTATTCGGTGATATGAAGTACTTTGTCCCTTCATTAATCAGGCTTGGTCTAACATTTGAAAATCAGATGTAGGCCCCAATTTGAAATTCCAATCTGTTGATGACATTGATGTTCCTGCAATCAATGAACCACTTGTCAATGATGCAGAACTCTAGATGTATCGATTTCAGATATTTTCAAAAAATACATAATCTAATAATTGAAATTGAATACATCTCCCATGCCTACCATACTGACCTCATATCATTCAACACTTGTTTGTGCCAAAGGAGACTTACTTGCCAATTCGGTCCGCCGATGCAGGTGAGAAGCTGCGTGAAGAATGCTTGATATGGATTAATCATTGATTTCCCTTTCTTCTGAATATAATTTCTACGATACGTGGCAATTCTCGCAAAGACTCATGGAATTCCACAATAAAGTGGTGTGGGACTGAATTTCCACGTGTAAAATTTTTCATTTTACAAAAAACGATGAGGTTCTGGCAGCAACGATCTACTACATTGTACCTGAGTAAGAGTATGATATTATTTCTTACTTTTGCTTTGTGACAACAGAAAAGGTAAGCAAAATTGAGACATGAGGAACTAAATCATTCCTCGCTGTTTTTTTGTATTATTTTGCAGTAACAGCTAACATCGGCAAAAAAAGAAATTGTAAAAATGAATCTTCGTTTCCTTCTTGCGATTGCCCCCATTCTTACCACCAAAAGTGGCAAGTGCGATGCGAAGGAGTTAAGTGCAACCACAGAGTGGCAGCGAGTCCAAGAGGGGGACACTCTTCCTGCTGGCATGCACATAAAAGTCGATTTGAGTACAGGATTGAAATATGCAAAGCTAGCAGATGATGGAAATGGGTCTGGCAGTGTCGGTGCCATTGAGATCAATAGTGATGGAAGTGTTGGAGTCGAAAGTATTGGAAAAATTGAGAGCAACCACAAGAATAGGATGGGAAAATGAAGAAGCAGCCCTATTTCTTATCTTGATTGAAACCANCAAAGATTCTTAGCTGCAGTAAAGCCAACCACTGGATCAAACACCCATGAATCATCCTTTTTCAAACGTGGCACCTATGATTAAAAAAATACTATTTGTTTTATTTCGAAGAATGGGTGGAAACAAAATCGATTGAGATTAAGAGTTTTTCTTTGGCGATGCTCGAGCAAAAATGCAGGGGAAATGAGACATATGAGAGAATTCTAGCAATTAATGTTAGATAGTAAAAGGACGAACAAAAGTATTAAATCACTATTAAGTTGAAACATAAATGAAAGCACTCCATGCATCGTTAGCGTGGGTCCACAAACACTGCCTACCATACTTCCTCTTCAATTTCCACCTTTAATATTGTAAGTCCTACTTCAACAGATTCTAGGATGTATGAGTTACATTTATACCTGTGACATGGTAACCATTAAATTGTGATATCACAGATATGTGCATATTGTGAATGATAAAAGTTAAAGGTAAATTCAAAAATCTTATTGACCATGGTGTTGTGCTTGAAAAAATCAGTTCTCTAATTGATTGGCTGTAGATCAAATCCAGGCATCAAATCCAGAGAATTAATGGAGCATGCAAAAAGTAGAGAAGTGTGTCTATTTAATCATTTTTTATATGATGGATTTTGGTCGTGTTGCATTTTTTAAAGAACAAATTATTTCTGGCATAAAAAGATTGCAACTATTTTTGGCCAGATTTTCAAATAATGGACTCTGCTTCTATAGATATGTTTTAGATATCATATCTTATGAAAAAACCTCAGACTCAGATGACATTCAATTTCACATTCAGATATGCAAAATGATGATGTCATATATCTAATGGTTGTGAGTGAATTATTTACTTTCTCACTGTTGTCATTATTATCTTTCTGATTTTGCCGTATCAAGGATATTAGAACTTGATTCTTTGTGTTGCACACCTTAGTTGCTTCTGAATGGATTCAACAGCAATAGATTTCATTATTGTTGCTGATAAATGACTCATCTCTATTTGTAACATCTTTATGGCTATGTTTATTTTGAACCATAAATTTAGAACCTTAATTTGAATGAAAAGTAATCAAAGCGATGGAAATATGCCACTGATGAGGACACCATTGAATGATTCATCTTCTCTAACATATAATCATCAATAACAAATGAGATTTTGTCAGTCATTCTGCAAATGCACAATTTGATATTTTTGTGGGAATGCAACAATCTTCCCCATTTTTTAACTTTGTCAAAAAACAAAAAATCAAAAAAATGCACAATTAATCTGCCTCTTTTCATGAACCTAAGGCAGGTTCATTGAACACTTTTTTTCAATTGTCACTTTTTTACAAAGCTAAAAATTAGGGAACATCTTGAAAACTAGAGTGAGTCCCATAATTGCAAAATTTTAGACTGCACAGAAATGGGCGCAAAATCTCAGGTGATTATTTACTAATATTCATTATAATTAATTGTCAAGCTCTGGAGGCTAGAGCTGGAGGCATTTTGAGAATGACTTTGTGTTTTATAGTATCTTGACTTCTAGATTCCATATTTTAGTGAGTTTTGGAGTACATTTTTGGTAAAGCTCAATTTTTTATTATTAACTACATTCATTTTACTGGGTAATTGTGATAACCAACCTCAGTAAATAAGCTCTGCATGTTGGTCATGATGGAAGTGCAGATGACAATGTACTGTCATCACTGTGGACAAACAGTTCTGACAACTGAAAACTAGCAGTGCATGCTAACTTGAGATTCCCTTAGAAAAAAATCATTTTTTTGCTTTGTGCTATTAACAAGTTTTTTTTATGAAAGCAGTGTACCACCTTGTTGGAGAAAGTGAGATACCGATGATTATGTGGTTTAACCACAGTAGATCACATGTATGACAGATCACTTTCATGTTAGCCAAATGATAATTTTACATGCAGCATTGGCCATAGACTCATAAGTCAGAGATCTAATTTTCATGTCAATAGTGTTGCTGCTACCATCATTAGCGTAAACCCCTAACTTTCTGGAAGATTATTGTGTTTTGTTGTCAAACCACCAAAAACAAAAAACAAAACCAGGTCAGAGGAAAACATATTTTCCTCCCACTGCTCACATTCTCACCAAAGCTACTAGGGTGCAGTTGAAAATTGATGGCACAACATCCAACATCCAACATTGTCAAAAGATTATATGTCATTGATATCTCCAATGCAAGACCATCTACCAAGCTATCTACAATATGTAATACTTACTTTATCCCCTATATCTTAGTCTAATATGACACCATGGCAATAGTAGTCAAGGACTGGGGATTCTAACAAGACAGCTTCTTCAATGTAGTGAGGTTAGGCAAATAACAAGCAGATGAGGCTCATGAGCTACAATACCACATGTTTCTTGACTCAACTTGTATCATTCTTTACCAAGGAAATGACAGAAAGACAATCAAACCTTTTTGAGGCCTCCAATTTTGTGGTGATAAACTTTTGTATTTATTTTTGACTGGGTTTCTTCACCAGAAATATTGCAACAACTTTCATGAGCAGAACTTGCAGCAGCATCATTGATACTGGTGTTTCTGAACTGTAACTTCTAAATTGTAAGCAAAACTACAATCATGAGCACAAATTTATACTCACCAATGCCTCAGGAGTTCAATAGCTTACATTTTTTATTATGGCTGTAACCAGCTTTGTAAGCCCAAAAATCCACACAAAACACATTGATGTATGGTGTTGATGAAGCTTCTGACATAGACAACACAATGGTGCACCCTCTCGATGTCCCATCTGTCACCATAGACATCATTTACTGTCACAAAGTCTTATATAAACAGCTGAAACTAACAGCAACAATCATTGGTTGCCATCTATGGCCACCACTACCCAAAAACCTTTGATGGTAGCTGTAATTAATGATATTTGAAATGTATTTTGCTTGCAGCTGTAGTCCATTTTCCAATGTCCACTTTAACCAAATTGTGCTTCCAATCAAGTTACACTCCAATAATTATTGATTTTGTCTACCTAGAGCTGATTGTTGTTGGGGAAGTTGGTTGTTGAAACCTTTACAACAAAAATAACACAGCACAATCCCTCTGATAATTTTCTTGTTTGACACCTCACTGAACTCAATCAACACATGACATCATCAACAATGCTGCTGTTGTTAACCAGGTTTGAATACTACTTTGGTCCTCACACCCATGGTTTGTTTTTATTGTTTCATTTAAAAGCAAAATGTATTGTAGAACACAACAAAGAAGACATGATACCAGCCTCTCTTTTAGTAACTCTTTTGTGTTCCCTGAGTTGTATCATTGCATGAGTTGTAATCTCCTTCAGATTAATGACTTGTCATTGTTACTACATTGCTGTCAACATTTACTTGTAAATAAAATTGATTTTTTGATAAGTAATAGCTTAAATGCTCTGAATTAAGGACTTAAAAGCAAACTAAAATTTTAGTATGAAACAACTAACCAGGATATGAAATTTCTGGACTGTAAAGTATTTTCACAGTAGTGTTTAGGTAAAAATCTCAGAAATTGATCATTGAAATTGAAGGTTATTTGTGATACCTTAAAAATACAAAGAATCAAAGTATAGCAGTAGGTTTTAGTTACTTTTGAGCCTCAGATAAAGACAGCTATATTATTAACTCTTTTGAAGCCATCAAAAACAATGTCTTGTTTCCCAATCACATATTAGTAACTAAATAGTTGGATTTAGCATAAAAATTGTTATTTTTTTATTAAATACTTTCACATCTGATTCATAAATGATTTATTAGTTGATTTTTATTGATTTGAATGTTGTCATATTTTTTAGTTCAATTAATTAATTTCAGGTTTTTGCTTATCAATTCATTTATTCTTTATGGGAGATTTAATAGTTTGTTGATGAATTATTTGTGAATGTTTGCTGTTGAATCATCCATTCTGTATTCATAGCAATTGCTTTAATCTAAAAATCTTCTAAGCAACAAATTAATCTTCAGACCTTATTCGATGATGAATTGATGAAAATTTTAATTAGTAAAGCTCTGATACTTTCCAGTTATTTTTGGTAAAGTCTGCAATCATAGTAAAAAACTTTTTTTAAGAAAAATGGAGAAACTAACAAATAGCTCACAAGTGTGTCACTTTTCATTGATCATGTGCTCCAGTAAGATGAACTTTGTGTCAGAGAGTCAAAGAAGGAAAACTACTACAACACAATTCATGTAAAAACCCTCTTATATTTAAAAAAAATGTTGCTTCACTAAATTGGTTATTCATATTTTGATTCAAGACATTATTTATTTGTCTGGATAATTATAAATTGAAATAATACGTTTAGATCACATTTAAACTATTGATATGATATATTCGTTGTATGTTGTTGTAGTGGTCTTTTTTCATTAATTATTGATTTATTACAATTATCAAACATGTATTAGGGATTTTTCAACAATCTATTATTGATATTCATTTGATATAATATTTACTTACTAACACTGAAAGAAATATTATTTTACCATGCTCTTTTTTGTATAGCTACTTGTAGCAATTTAAGATGACTTCCAACTCTCTGAGCTGTGAAAGAATAACTATTATAAACATTTGATATTATTCAATACTTTCTCTAGTAACAACCAAAGAAAAATCAAAGACCACATGAATTGCTATACTTTTTTGAAAAGAATCATTTGAATGATTTGCTTCAGCTTTAATATTGTATTTGTTCTTGCAAAGTATCCTTATGAAATGAACTATGTTCCTTATCAATTCAGTTAATTTACAAGGAAGCAATATTACTTGTAAAATAAATTTGATGCTAAAAAGAGAATAAAAATTCAAGATTCAGATGATTCTCAAAAAATTACAAAAACAAAGACTTAACCCTGGAATAATAACAGCACATCAATGATAGGTATGATTTTTTCATTAATACTTTTGAATTGTCATCAAATAATTCAGTATATCAGTCCAATAGTGGAGGAAAACTACTACTATTGAGGATCCAACCAAAACAAAGGGGGGCAAGTCATGGTTGGACCTACATATTTTTGTTGCATTTTTTATTACAATGCTAATACTGGATTTATCACAGAAAAGGGTTTTCATAAAGAAAACCACCATTTTGAAAACAGTTCGATTATGGTGGGGATTGTTTGAAAAAGAAAAGGGATGAAGTAAAAATAATTCAATTTGGACCAGAGAAAAGTATGGCAAAAAAATATATCAGACAACTAGATTGCTCAAATAGTGGCACAATGTATTTGGGTTTTGTCATTATCTACTTACTAGATGTACGTACAACAGATTCGATTGAGACTCTTTGTTTTGTACTATTGTCCAGTTGCCAAGGCCAATCCTTTTGGAAGGATCCTTCTTGGAGGATGCCATATTTCCCTTTTTATGTAGAGTGATTTTGATCAATATTATTGCTTCGAAAACATGACCAACAAAAATTATTGTTCTCATTTCAAACATATGTGTTTGTATGTATGGCCTTGAAATTCTCAATATCTATGTATGATGATTTTAAGTGATTAAGTAGTTAGTAGTATGTTTTTGAAAACTATGCTTTATTCTGTATTTGCGTGACAGATTTGTAGAAACTTAAAAGGTAGGTAGGGCGGGCGGGTCTTGATACTTGTATGTTAAGACGTAGAATCATTCGATTCCTCTGCAGAGTCTTATTGTACTCCTGCACTACATACAATATGTGCCTTCAAAAAATGCAATTCAGCTGTAATGAATAACAACAACAAAAATTGGCAGACGTTTGAACGGATATTCCATCAGACTAAATTTCAAGTATTTTGATTTAGTTGAAAATTGAATAACTGTTAAAGATTTGAAAGGGCCCATTTCAGGAAGAGCATTCACATTTGAATTTCGTCAAACACTTTAATAAATAGTTCGCACGATTAGATCAATTAGGACGTGGTATGAAAAGCCATATAACTTTTTAAAAACATCATTATGTTATTAACTTGCCCGCCACAAAAACCACAGATTTTTCGACAGATAAAATATTATTACTGTATTTATTCCTACATACACTGTACGGCACACTTTATTTCTGGTATGTCTTGTTTGAGTAGGATCTGTCAAAAAATGAAGCCAAACACTAACAACATGACAAAAGCTAGCATTCTGCCATGCAAAATTCTGCAAAAAATAACACTCACTTCGATCGCATCAAAGTTGCTGTAACTGAATCCCCAACCTTCATCACTTTGATGGTGCACTTGACCAGCTGAGCCAGTCTAGTAGTTATTTAGTTTGTACTTATTCTGTTACATCAACCACTGCTGCCTTCACAGTATCCACTGGAGCAAAATCTGGCGGTGACAAGGAAACCTTGTCCACCAACACAGCCTCTGTGATGGCAATGAACCTCATCAGCTGCAGCAGCTGTAGAAGCCACAGCAGCAATGGCAACCCAGCTGCAACTTCCCACCTATCCACAACAGTTGCATTGCTTCATCCGCCGTGCACAAATCATACCATGAGCACTTGACTTATAATCTTTACACCTATCCACAACAGTCTCCATTGCTTCATCTGCCATGCACAAATTGTGTACCATGTACCATGAGCACTCCACTCACCATCTCTACTCTTCGCAATTGCGCAGCCAGCAAAGATGATGGCAGTGTAACAAAGACAAGTCCAGTACTTGTTGGCAGAAGTAAGAAAAACAGGCAATTTGTTGTTGCCACAACTTTCCCGCAGATGATTACACATTACAGCATGTGATACTCCAGTTGCAGAAGTCAACATTGGCAGTCATGTCAGCCATGCAGATGGTGAAAGGCACAACCTTGCTGTATCACTGTTTGAGGTTTTGGATTGTCAATTAGGGTTGGTGTTTTTGTTGTTTAGATTTCAAAAGCTGCTTGAAGCTCAAACTCATAAAGGTTCCAATAAATGAAGTCACTCAAAGAGATGATAACGTTGATACAATTTCAATTATTCCAATTTTTGAGGTCAAGGATGGGTTTCCCGCAATGTTCTGCCCAAAATTGACAAGTCCTGATTGGTTGTTTTTTTGTTGTCAGAGAAAGGTAGGTGCATACTGTGCATGTTCCAGTTGCCATCTTAATCATTTCTGCCTCAGCAAGTATGATTTCTTATGGTAGCCATTTGAAATTTGAAGAATGTAGGCATTTGGCATCGTGTGTTGGCTTCAGCGTGTAGGTGGGCATCCTTTGGTGCCATAGAGGGCTTTGTACAATAAAATTTTGCCTGATGTTGCCTGTTGTGGGTTGAGGCCATCCGTTGCTTGTGTTTGTTGTTGGAACCAAGGTTGGAACCATTTCATGATTTTATGGCATATTTGCTAGTACGACAACGGCATGCCAATTTTCTTGCCGTGTCAATATTCACAGCAGTGGCGTGAGCACTTGGCCACAGCTCTGCAAAATCAGAACTTAGGTTTGATAGTGCTTCAACAGCTCATAGCTAAGTTTTGCAGAGCTGGGTTTGTTCATCAGCTTTGAACTCAACACAGACGTGAGCCCGTCCACAGTTGAATCATTGTTCATTGCATTCATTGCCTTGATGAGGTTTGGCAGGTGGCAAGAGAGATGGGCTTTTGCCGCGCTCAGAATTGCACATTGAACAACAAACAACAAAAGACAAGGTGATGAGCAAAATTGAGCAAAACTCAACTCA
>JALLOT010001161.1:0-15973 GCA_036939595.1 Thalassiosira livingstoniorum | reverse complement strand
TGTTCTATTGATGCAATTATCCCAAACTAAAGGGTGGTTCAACTTAACCATATGTTATTGCAAAGATAGAACAGATATTTTGAGCAAAAAATGTGAATGTGTTTTTGATTATTGATACATATCAGTAATAAGTATGTAACAGCCCATTCAAACTCCAAGACTCAAAATAAATGTAATATTGTTCAATAAAAGATTCAACATATCTTAATTTGTTTCTAACCTGACTTTCATACACCAAAACTTGCTAGTGGCACAAGCTGCTAGTTGTATGAAAGTATGGTTAAATTAGGTATGTTGGAGATTTTGTCATGCCAATAATGCACATCAAGAACAAAATTAGATGTCCAGGGACGTTTTTGAGGACCAACAGAATTACACATGGGAATTCATATCAAAACTAAATTTCAGTGACTTCAGGAATACCGGGAATCATCCAAGTTCATTCCAGAAAATCAAAAATAAAAACCCCAACATCTCGCCAAATTCAAAATCCAAAATCCAGCCAAAATCTGCCAAAATGCGGAAACGAAGAAAGAAGATAGATGATTACATCGTCTGGCGTCTGGCCTCCACCCGACCATCGTTCCCATGGGGGACGATGACGACGTCGCGTGAGCTGCCAGCTTGTCTTAGCTTGTTCTGAATGGTCGCGAACGGCCACCATGCAATAAAATGTTCCGTAGCAGAATGGCGTTAGGCGTTAGTGCCGGGTCACTGGGTCACGCATGGCTTATATCCATTCCGATATCGAATTCATCGTATGGTATTGCATCTCCATTGACATTGCACGAGGCACGAGGCTATCCTGGATCCTGGAGCAGCATTAGCTGGAGCTTGCGTCGGCGGTTCCCCTAGGTAGATCACTGTTTTTGTCATTTCCAGAGTGGGCTTGAACAGTAAGTCAGTCTGCCGTTGCCGTTGGCGCCGTCCGTGCAGTCGCTGCCGGCGCCGCTCGTGAGGTCGCTTCTGCCGTTGACGCCGAGCCCTGAGCCCTTAGGCTTCTCTGTCGGTTACTGCCCGACGCCGGGGCCGGTTGGATGTCTTTGCAGCGAGCGCTGCAAAGGTTTAGCTAGTGGCTACCGGGGCGGCATGAGATTGGCTTTCCAGGAAGGATCGGCAGTCGGTGGTGTGTGTCGGCGTTCTTTGGTTTGGGCGATGATACTGTTTGGCATGAACTCCCTTTCTCGACGCTTTTTGTCTGGTTTGACTCTTCATTGATGGTCCATTTAGGGATTGGTTCAAGTCTAGCGGCAATTAATTGGCAATGGGAGGGATATTGTCGCTCTCACTAGTTGTTGCTGAATTAATCTTTGTTTTGTTCATTTGGCGCTAATGGTTTGTGGTTTCGTACTTTTGGTTTCATGTTTTCGTTCCAATTTGAGCGTGCTATTTCGCACACATGACGTCCAATTTTATTGAAAATGATGAATAGTTACCCTCGTCTACCATATCTACTGGAGCCTCTTGGTTAGCTTTGATTCATAATGTGTTTCATTTGTTAAATATGAAGTTCTTTATTATTTGTTCTTTGTGCATTTCAGTGGTCAAAAACTCGACACAAAAAGCACCAGCGGACTGGACATTGGTCTTTTTTTCATATGATTTGTGTATTTTTTGTTGAATGATCTTGGGAGAATAAGCTGTTAGCACCAATTTTATTCGGTTAACCTCTTGCCCCCCCGGCTGCTGCATTTTGTTCCCATTTTGTATAGTGCCTAGTGCCCTTTATTTCAAACTATTCCATCGATCTTACAACATTTCACCGTCGTTGTTTCAATTCCTTTCGTTGTTTGTATCAGCAGCTAAATCAAGGTGATCAAAGGCAGAGTTCCTCTCTTTATTATTTTTCTGATTCAACATAAATTCTTCCTCCACAACTACTTCATAGCACTTCTTAGTGCATTGCTCAGTGTGACTTGGTGTGACATATTTGGTGCAACATTTGTTTGCAATCGGAAAAGGTACTACTCTCGAACCAATAGAATCAAAATCAAATCAACATCGAATCAACATTGAATCAACATGTCATCGGGAGACAAATCGATGGGCGGGGACTTTACCATCCCCAAAAAAATTCCCAAGAAGAAACGAAATAGTACCCCGGCCAATTCTCTCTTGCCTCAGCGTGGGATTGACAGGGGCGATAGCAGAGGCGATAGAATTGATAGACCCGATAGACCTGACAGGATTGACAGAGACAGAGACAGAGACAGAGACAGGGGTAACAGAGGGGATCGAGGAGACTGGGGCGATAAGAGAGCCCCCCACGGCCCACATGGCCCCCATGCCCCCCATGGACGCAATGCCCCACCTCCTCCTTCCAGAGCCTCGTTCTCGCACCACCCTTCGCGCCCACCCCCCATGCGAAAAACTCAATCCATTGGAAGTTTCAATCGATCTCCTAGGAGTTCTCCCGTGCCTCCTCCTCATCACGGCAATCACAGAGATCACGATCGAGGTGATTGGGGTGATCGAGGGGATCGAGGTGATCGAGGGGATCGGGGCCCTCCGCCGCACTTGAGCCATCATCCTCATCACAATCTCGATCGTGGTCCTCCACCTCATCACAATCATCACAATCATCACAATCATCATCGTGGTCCTCCACCTCATCATCATCGGGAGCATGATCGTGGTCCCCCGTCACATCATCAACGTGCTCATGGGTCTCATGGGTCTCATGGTGCTCATAGCGCTCATGGGTCTCATAGTTCCCACCATTCCCATCATCATCGCGAGCACCATAGAGATCATCATAAAGACCACCACAAAGACCACCACAAAGACCATAATAAAGACCACCACAAAGACCATCGAGACCATCCTACATCTCATTCATCTCATTCTTCTCATCACGACAGTCATTCATCTCATCACGAAACTGCACCTCACTCATCTCCACAAGAAGCATCGTCCCATTCATCCCACATTCAAATCAAGAGCACGAACCCCTTTCTCATCAAGATCCAATTGGACGGAGTGCCACTCGATCAAGGCGGCATTCCCTCCTCCTTCCACATTCCCCACATTCCAACCCCCTCTCCCACACAGCCCACACTGCCCACACAATCCGAGAAATTTTCCCAACCATCCCAAGACATTGCCGACATTGCCAACATTGCCAACCTTGTCTCCCTCCGAGCTTCCGCACGCACCCCCAAAAAGAAACGCAAAACCTACATGGAAGAACTGGAAGATACCGATTCCGACGATTTAATGACGAGTGGGGAAGAGGAGGCGGCGGAGCAGAGGAGGAGGAAGAGGATTGCCAAGAAGAAGAAGTTGAAGCGGGCGGAGTCTGAGAAAGAGGAGGGCGGGAAGGGTGGGAAGCGCGAGGAAGACGGGGAAGAAGGAGAGGAGAAGGAGTTGGAGCTGGAAGGGATGGACATGTCTTTGGAGGAGAATGGCGCCAATCTGGCTCTCGTGGATCAAGCCATGCCAGTTGGAATTCACGAAGGCGTGAATATTTATGATATCGAGTCACCTCCCCCGGGAACACTCAATTGTCTGTGGTATTCCCGAGAGCCGTTTCTTCATGTGTTTGTCCTGGAGAAGATTTTGGGTTGGAAGACTCGCCCGGTGGTGAAATTGGTGCAGGTGGCTCCAAGTGAAGAATCGACGGAGGACAACCAAGAAGGTGAAAGTGGTGAAGGCGGCGATGCAACGAAAGCAAGCAAAGTCATCAGAGACAAAGATTTGCCACCGTACAATCTAGACCTGGAAGAAGCACTCAAGCTCCAAGGCAAGGCCATCGTCGACACGGGCAACGATTACCGAACGCGCATGGAAATTTCTCGCATCAACGCTCTTCAATGCCCGAGTATACTGAAACGTGCCGCCCGCGAGGAACTCGCCCGCGCCAAGAACGAAGCATCCCCCCCCACCTCCCCTAACTCCCCACGGTTCAAACTCATAACCACCGCGGAACGCGAGGAAGTCTTCCTCATCAAATGGCGAGGCCGATCCTACATGCACTGCTCCTGGGAACGCAAACGCGACTTGGAAAGATTCGATCATTCCACACAGGCGGGGGCGGCGCGGGGGAAGATTCATCGGTATGTGCAGAGTCAGGTGATTGCGTTGGGGAAGGATTGGAAGGGGGTTTTGGAGGCGGGGAGGAGGGCGAGGAGTGTGCCGAGTGGTCATCTTGGTCATCATGGGCCGCATGGGCCGCATGGGCATGGGGAGGGGAAGGATTCGAAGCAAGGTTCGAACGGTGGCCACAAGAACAACAACAACAGCAACAACAGCAGCAGTATTAACAACAACAAGGAGGAAACNTGGACATGAACGTATTGGCTCGTCAAAGAGCATTGAATCTTCGTGCGGAGAGGGAGGCGCTCAAGAGGAGGGAAGAGGAGGATGCGGAGGAGGAAAAGTGGCTTAAGGGGGAAGGTGGAGATGCGAGTGAAGACAAGCGTGAGGAAAATGGCAACAAGATCGAGAAGGGCGAGAATGACAAATCTGACAATGCCAACTCAAGCAACCAACAAACAACTCCACCAACAGAAAAAGAAGAAGAATGGGACCCCGAAGACAACGTCCGCTACGTAGTCCGCTGGAAAGGCCTCCAACTCACCGACGCCACCTGGGAATACTGGATCGACATCAAACGCGACTTTGTCGACGAAGTCGAAGATTTTTGGAGGAGGCAACAAGCCCCGTCGATGGAGGAGGTGAAGGAGATTGTGAATGCGCCACATCCTCATCCGAGGGATTTTAAAAAGTTGATGGAGAGTCCGGAGTTTGGTGTTTCGAAGGCGGAGCGGCCGGTGGCGAGGTTGGAGGATGGGCAGGATGAGGGGGAGGGGGAGGATGGGGGGAAGGAAAAAGATACTACTACGGGGGTGGTGATGAAGTTGAGGGCGTATCAGTTGGAAGGTGTAAATTGGTTGCTTTGGAATTGGTATAATAGAAGATCATGTATTTTGGCAGATGAGATGGGTCTTGGGAAGGTGAATATGATTTAATTACTTGCTGCTGTATTCTGTCTTCAATTCACACTTATCATTTTTACTGACACTTTTCGCCTTGTTCCTCTCATATTAATATTATGCTTGCAGACGATTCAATCCATTGGATTTCTTCAATCGCTTCAGCGTCTGCCGCAGCTTAAAGTTCGTGGTCCATTTCTGATTGTTGCTCCTCTGTCTCTTGTCAGTCAGTGGGAATCTGAAAGCAAAGAGTGGGCGCCAGATGTAAGTGCCTGGTATTACATATTCTACAAAATTAGAAAAGATTCATTGACTCATGTCATTTCCAACTTTCCGACCTTTATCAGATGAATGTAGTTGTGTATCATGGAAGTGGTGATGCAAGGGAATTCCTCGTGCAGCAAGAATTTTACTACACTGCTCAATTTTCCACCAAGACGGTGGCTCAAACTTTACGGCGGAAGCATATTACCAAGTTTCAAGTTTTGATTACTACCTATGAAGTTGTTCTAAAGGATGTTTCCGTCCTGTCGAAGATACAGTAAGTCAATCCTGAGGGAAAATTGTATCTGTCTTTGATTTTCTTTATTCAACTCCATCGGACCTTTTCTTCGTTTGTCCCAGCTGGAAAGCACTCATCGTCGACGAAGCCCACCGTCTCAAAAATGTCAAATCCCGCCTCTTTGAAGATTTGGCATCCGTGCCCCGCGATTTCTGCCTACTCCTTACCGGCACACCCCTGCAAAACTCCACTGAAGAACTCTGGGCCCTACTCAACTTTTGTGATCCCGTCACCTTTGGTTCCAGAGAGGCCTTTACAGAGAAATTCGGCCAATTGACTGATGCTGATCAAGTGGCGAATCTTCATACGGTGTTACGGCCGTATCTTTTGAGGCGCGTGAAGGAGGATGTGGAGAAGGCATTGCCGCCAAAGGAAGAGACTATTCTGGAGGTTGCGTTGACTCCGATACAGAAAACGTTTTATAAGGCTATTTATGAGAAGAATACTGCATTTTTGTTTAAGGGTTCGAAGCCTAGTAATGCTCCGAGTTTGATGAATGTAATGATGGAGCTTCGAAAATGCTGTAATGTGAGTTCAGTGTTGTCGGCCATCTTTTCTGCCTACATATTATTATCTTCAAACAATTCATTAATGTATATTTGCTGTTGTTCGATTTCTCCAATTCACAGCACCCTTTTTTGATTAGAGGAGCAGAAGACCGAATTATTGGTGATGCTGCAGCTTCTGAGTTGAAAGAAAACTCCAAGGAGGATCCAGATTCATCCGAACCAGTGCATCATTACATCGACTACGCAAAACTCACTGGCGAACAGCTGGTGAAATCTTCAGGAAAATTTGTGTTGCTTTCCAAAGTAAGTGGATGTGGAACGAATGAAAAAATCGTCATAATTTCCTTGCCAGATCTAATGCTTATTTTCTTCTTCTTTTTTTATATTGGACCAGTTGCTTCCTAAGTTGCACAGTGGCGGGCATAAGGTTCGTTTTGGAATGATTTCAGGTTTCATTTTTTATTATGATTTCAAAAAGATGTTGATTGAGAAACTGTTACCTCATTAACTTTCCAGGTTTTAATTTTTAGTCAAATGGTTCGAGTCCTTGATCTATTGCAAGAACTTCTTCAGTTGAAACATTACCGTTATGAGAGACTTGATGGTTCAACATCAGCTTCTGCAAGGAATGCTGCGGTTGATCGCTTTCGAAGAGAGTCATTTCAAAGATTTGTGATGCTTCTTTCTACCAGGGCAGGTGGTTTGGGATTGAACTTGACTGCTGCTGATACTGTCATTATTTTTGACAGTGATTGGAACCCACAGGTTAGTGCATTTAGTTGTTTCCATTTCATTGTTCGTACGCTGGTTTGTCCCTCATTTGTACGACATTCCATTGCAGAATGATCTTCAAGCAATGGCACGAGCGCACAGGATCGGCCAAACACGATCCGTTCGTGTTTACCGTCTGCTGACGGCCAAAACCTATGAGATGCATATGTTCCACAGTGCCAGTTTGAAGCTAGGCCTGGATAGAGCTGTCCTCGCCGCTCAGCGTCAAAACGCAGAGTCTGAAGTGGGTTCCTCCAAAAGAAAAACAAAGGAAGAGAGGGAAGAACAAGCCAAAGAGATCGATGAGTTGTTGAAAAAAGGTGCCTATGATGTGTTTAAAGATGACGATGACCAAGAAGCCCAAAAATTCATGGAAACTGATATTGACCAATTGCTTGAGCAGAGCTCCCGCAAAGTTACATATGGCGAGTCTGCAACAACTTCATTGGCAAGCGGCCTTGGTAGCTTTAGCAAAGCCTCGTTTGCGATCACCGGAGATGGTGATGCGAAAGATGTCGATCTGGATGATCCCGATTTTTGGGCAAAAGCTGTGGGGCTGCAACAACCGCCAGAGGAATTAGATCCCACCATGATGCTTATTATTGATGCCGGAAGTAAGCGGCACAGAAAACAGGTGAAATCGTTTGATCCTCAGGCAGATGAGGCCGAAGCGGAGCGAAAGAGAAAGGAGAAAGAAAAGGAGGAAAGAGAGCTTGAAAAGCTTGCAAGGTTTCTTCAGAGGGAAGATGAGCGAGAAGCCCGTGAGGCCAAAAAGAAAAAGGAACTTGAATTGAAAGAGAAAAAGAAAAAGGAAGAAATTGAAAGAAAAGGTGTGTCATAAATGAGGAAAATGTTTTTGCAGTTGAAACTTTTAACGTCTGACGAATCAACTCTCTTATTACGTGATTGCCCCAACTAAAGAAAAACAAAAAGAAAGGGAGCGCGAGAAGAAGGAGAAAGCAGCACAGCTTAAGGCTGAACAGAAAAAGGCTCAAAAGCAGCAAGAAAAGGTTGTGAAAGAAGTCAAAATATTTTTCAACGATCGGAAGACTGATAGAAAGCGTGCCTTCAAGAGAGCCGAGCGTGAAGATCCCGTCTACGAAAGAGTGAAGCAGGCCTGGGATACCAACCAACGCAATAGAATAGTCAATTCAATTTTAAGGTTTGGCTTCGGCAGGTTCTGCAAAGTTAGGCAAGAGTCTGGGTTCACTAGTCTCCCCATACAAGACGTTGAAGTTTTTACTCGAACATGTGAGAGATCAGTTTTTTGGCTTTTTTTGAGTTTTACTGCTTTATCTTCCGCATGAACTTACTTTCTCCCTTTTTAACACGATTCCAATATCAGATGTTTATCAGCTGGGATTGCAGGCCTCATCGGCTTTACTATCTAATGTGAACTGCGACCAAGCTCTAGTAGGGGGCATTGATCAGGCCTTGCGAAACAGTCTCAATTCTGTCTTGGGTTCCCTCATTGATGAAGGGCGTGATTTCGACTGGATCTGTGAGGCGATTCTTTCATCACTGTGTATGCAGTAAGTGGCATTATTGTTTCTTTCGTCTTACCCTCAAGCCAAAACTTACCGTCATCCACTCATGTGCCTATGTTGATTACTACCACAAATGTAGTCTGCGAATGAAAGCGCAAGATGCTTTTGTGCGGATGCCTTTGATATTAGCTGAACCATCATTTGTATTTGAACTACGACAAGGTGCTGCGATTCGTTCGCTTTATCGCATCTCATTTTTGTCAAGACTCAACAGCGTTGTCGAAGAAGCGATGGACAGAGTGATCATTGGTATGTTCACAGATGCATTCGGAGTTGTATTTTGAACGAGTTGTCAATTGATTTCGATTGTTTTTACTTTCTTTGTAGACTTAGGATATGAAGAAATGGGGAAGCGTGGATGCCCTACTAATGATTACTCTGTGCTTGACTTGGACTTAAAAGCCCGTCATGTTTCTATTGAGGAGCTTTCACATGCTCTTGGCATAAACTTATTTTCACTCATGCATGGTGGTGAGAGATTTAGGAAGACCTTGGCGTCAGAATCATTTCTTTCCTGGTGAGTTTTTCCATACTGATGCATTTTTTGTCAAATCTATTGCGTTGCACAGACTGACGCATTATTGCAAACAATTTTTTTTCTGTCGTGTTCCAAGTGCACCTTGGTGGGATAGGAGTTGTGATTTGGGATTGCTTGTGGGGACGTTCATTCATGGGCTTGGGAACTATGAAGCTATGCGAGGGGATGATGAACTTCCTTTCATAAACAAAATTAACTATTTTGTGAGGTGTAATCGTGCTGCTGCTGAGTCATACCGTCGCTTTGAAAATGCAGCTTTGGCTGCTAAAGGTGAGTATGTACCTTGATAGCTGTTGTATTCCCTCATCCTAATATTCTCACTTGAACACAATTTCTCATTTTCCTTGTGACTGCTTACCGAAAGGTACTTTTGATGCTGCCCTAGTCTCCATGAAGAGGAAATTTCAACTGCAAACTCAAGCTGCTGTTGCAGCTGTAGTTGCTGCTGGTAAATTGGCAGAAAAGTCTGATGACTCTACAGATGTTGACCCAAAGTCTGCATACCAAGTAAAAACTCAAAAACTTGATGACGATGATATTGTGTCCGTTGCTCGTTTAAAGGAAGCTGCACTCAGCTCATTTCGAAAGCCTTGCGACCTCTTGCCCAAGACCCCTCCTGTCAGCGAAAGAAGTAGTAGGGGTCCACAGCCGAAGGATCAAAACTTATCGCCACAATGCCCATTACCTCTTCCGGATTCTAACCACCTAGATCACTTGCTTGTTCAAATCGTCGACAATATTGAAATGAACAACAAAAGCCCTACAACTTTAGAGGAAAGTCATCATGTGAAAGTGAGCTCATTTGATTCCAATCAACAGCCGTCAAGCTCAGCCGTTACCTCAGAGAGTAGAAAAGTTCTGCGTGAGTCTGAGGTGGCGTTCTACCCAAACATAATAAAAGAGAGGGCAACATCCGTCAAAAGAGGTCGAGTTTTGTTTTCTGGAAGTCTCGCCGGAATAGATAAAAGGTCCCAAGATGATGCTGCTGACTATTTCCTTGGTGCAGCATCTCCTGAGCTTGCTAGCGTTGCTGTTGGCGCAGATGCATCAAGGTATCAGCGAGGCCCATGCGTGCCTTTGATAGTAACGAGATTTGGTCTCGGCGCAATACTACTTGCTGATGATAAGGTCATCGAAGCAACAATTTCAAACGAGTTAATAAAAGCTGAAGAAAGTGAGAACTTACCCGAGAAGAGATCGGAAGAGGAAGAATCTAAGGAAACGGTGCCTCAACAAACTCTAAACGCAAAGAGTAGTAACAAGGAGATTAGGGACAGCCTGCCTCCACAAAGTGCTGAGTGTATTGTGAAAGATGACAAAAAGTTGGTGGATTTTTCAACTGCTTCGAAAAATTCCCCCGAGAAATTTCCAGCATTGAAATTTATCCAAAATGATGTTATTCTTCGTTCTGCCTTGTGCACCTCCATTCTATTTTGTGGCTATCCCATGGGAAAACAGAGCGATATGTTTAGTCATATCAGTGAAGATCTATCGAGCACAATGAAACAGATTCCATCCCTTAGTTGCATCTTGAATGGCAAAAAATCAAGTCTGTTTTCACTGGAAAGTGTTTTCAAGTATACTTCCAAAATCACCACTTTTGAGTTCGTGGGCAAGGAAGATACCATTGAAAACTACTTTCAATCAGTATTGCTTCCTCATTGCTTAAAGCTTTGCTTGATGCTTTCAGGAGAGCAGTCAAAAGCTGCAGTTGGAGAAGGGATAAGCGATGTATACTCCGGAAGGCCTTTGCTTGATAGCCTGAGCTCACTTCCAGATCCCTTCATTCCTTTTGAGAGTCACTCCGAAGAAGCTGTCAGTCGTGCTTTTGCCATCCTTCGAAGGGCAAAGTTGATGAAAGCATTGAAATTCATCGTGGGAGGTGGTATCCCATTATCTGACTTGGACAATTTTCTTCATGGATCTGTCATTCGAAAACAAACTGCTGGAGTTCCAGTTGTAAGCTTGTGCTATTTTGACATTATCTTCAGTTCCACAAACCATGTGAACTCACGCAATTTTGTTCTTTCAATGCATTCGATTTTGTACATTAGTGGTGGTGCCCCTGGATTCATGATTTGGGACTTATTGTACATGCTGCTGTTCATGGGTTTGTGTCTGTGGTCACTGATTTGCCGAATTTGCAAAAGTCATTCGTAAAACAACATATTCGACGCGTTTTTGTTGAAGGGACACATGGAAAGAAACCTGCTCTACCTAGAAGCTTTTTAGAACACGCATCAACAGAAGAGCTCGATGCATGGGTGGACACTCATTCGGAACAGTTCCCCACTGCAAACGTCATAGAGCATAGGCTTGCTTTCATTTGTTCTAAATTGACCATCAATACTGTGAATCAGTATGACCATGTTCCCATGTTCGATGAAGGTGGATGGCCAATGGTTGAAGAAGTCACTGCAAATGGATCCATAGGAGACACAAGTTCAAGTGGCCCCCTATGTTTTCTTCGAGATGTGGAGGATTAATTTTGGTCACAAAACATTTCATTTTTCAATTCCAACCATTTTTTCACATTACCATTGTAATAATACATACCTAGTTATTTCAAAATTGAATAATTGGATGAATTGGACTGTGGTTGTGCACTTCTCAGATAGATGATCTTTCTCAGTAATTGTTAGTCAAAAACAAACTTTGAGTCTATTTATAACTGTAGCCCCTCCAAGAGGATACTGCATCTTTGGGTCAGAAATTGGAAAACATGTTGAAGTTCATCACTCTATGACAGTTGAAACAATTATGGAAAATTGAATTTACAGAAGAAAATGACTTAAAATTTATGTGCTTTTAGTGAGGTGCGCACTTCAAAATATCAATAATACAAAATAATGACCGTGAGAAAACAGATGCAAGGATTGAAACAAGAAGTAGCTCATCATACAAGGACTTTGCATGGAGAATCTGCCATCCATAAGAGTCGGACCAAATTGGAAATGACGAAAACTGTTAAAAATACAGGCAAACAATAAAATCGCTCCTTTCTTGTTGGTACTTGCGCTTGGAAGGGTTGATGGTGAAACCATTTGCCTTGAGATGCAATAAAATTTCATCCAATTTCTCTAGATGTTGAGTTCATGTAATAGAGAATGCCCCACTGCCATTAATGTACATATCAGTCTTGGAAGAGACATTCCATCTCACTTCCTGTGCAATATCCAGTGTTTTCCAAATGGGGTGATAATGGTGCAAAATTAACTGCTCTTATTGTCCAGCTTGAAAGTGTGATTCTGAACAGAAATTTCAAACTTGGTAAAATATTTATATCCTGCTTGCTTTCAGATGGTATCAGAAATTATTAGTAGTGGATATTGCTTTCGCTTGATTATTGATCCTGATAGCTTTATTCAATTCCAATATAAAACTAATCCCTCCTAATTATCTGTCTTTCTTGAGAACAATAAAAGATGGTGACACCCATTTGCTCACACCTTGAGGATTTAAGACTCAAAACTTGCATATGAGTATTGCAGGTCTTTCTCAAAGATGAGCAAATGTGCCCAATGTACTTGGGCTTGACAGTTGCATCTTATAATGCACACTTTTTGATCTTGATTTTGTCTGGGTGCTACTGAAAAGATCTTCACATTTTCACAGCAAACTGGCTAGATCATTCTTCAATTCAGGAGTCAAATGAGTATGTTTGGAGGCTACTTTGTTAACACCTACATTTTTTTATTTGGTGTCTAAAAAAAGAATTGGCAAAAACATTTAACTGAGCCAAGGATCTAACTCAGGGCAATTCTTTTCATCTTGAAGATAAGTACTATCCATTATGACACAGACAATTTATTGATCTGGACCTGGTATATACTGATTCCTGATGATGAGGATGGCAGATAGCACAATTGAAGCATCTAATGATGTCCTTCTTGAAGTCCAAGTTGATTCCTCCCTTACACAGAAAATCACAACCAATGCTCATGTTCTGATAAGGGTTATTGAATGAATGTTATTTAACAAGTATAATAAATCTGGCTTTGTCAAATTTTGAAATTAGCATTTCACTCAACATTACCCTAAAATTAGGATTGAATTTCAAAGCAAGAAATTGAAATAGATTTTTTCTTTTTAAGTGCTGAACTCAATAAAGACAGAAAATTTAGAAACTGATAATATTGACTACTTTATGAGGAGCTACAACTGGATCTGGGAAATGCAGCTTGGGGTCTGATGTAAACCTTGGCTGCCGCAGCTACCATGTCCCCAGGCAAAGGTGACTTGTACTGCCAACTGATACTGGTACTAAAGCTTGTGGGGATATTTTAAAAATCGTCACAATCATCTGGTCATCATCATGAATTAAGTAATCCTAAATTGATTGCAATCACTTTTATTTGAGCCATCAAACTGTACTTTTAGCAATACACCAACAGGAACCCTCACTGATACCAAGATAATGGCACCTTAGATTTACATAGGAAATGAGGTGAGTTAGGGACATGTAAATTGTAAGGTCTGAGTTTGATGTTTGGTGACCTTGGAGAAAAGCCAGGTGTCCAAATGACCCTAAAAAGTTCCTTCATCTAACTGGTAGATTACCCAAAAGTACCTTGTATTAGTTGCTCTTGACCTCTGTTATTTATTAGTCTGATTGGAAATTCAAATCGCTGTGGTGTTGTTAACGTACATGAGAGTTGAGGGCTGGGAACATCCAAAATCTGCATGTGTCAGTTGTCAGTTGAAAAATCATTACTTTTTGTGCATTTTAAAGCAAGTTGTTCAACTCAAATTCAGCCACTGAGGCAGCTATTAAATTGAGAAGGATTTGCTCAACATCAATGTCAATGAGGCCACTCAGTCATTGGGTTTTGGTGGGCAGTTGGCAATGGTTCAGATAGAAATAGTCATCAAAGGTGCTTTTGGCATTTGTTTCATTTTGGTAAATGGTGTTGTTCTGTGTTTTTAACACCATGTTACTGGTATAATATTGAGCCCTGGTATCAGGTGTTATGGAGTAATTAAGGATATGGGGGCCCACTGCTTGGTAAGTTCTGTTAGTGCTGACTGCTTCTACCCAACTGTATACAATGCCTTCAAAATTGTATTTTTGAGGGCCTTGGAGTAAAATTTTACATGGTGAAAAAAAAATCAGATGTCAATCATGCATCAGTCAGCCATCCATCCCTTGTGGCAGGCTAAAGAATGTGCTCAAATCACATCATCTCCCATCATGAGTTGGTTCTCACTGACACACAGCACAAACCCCCAACACACAGCATAAACCCCCAACATACATCATCGTCATCCGACAATGGTGGCAGCTGTTCTTTGTGGCCATTCAGATCTGTGTCAGGATCCCACGTTGTTGCAGTTGATGTTGCTTGAATACCATATCCTGTAGCAACTGAGCTGGCAACAGGATCTCTGTATCTTTGTGCTGCAGTGGATGAAAGGGGAATAATGGTCTGACGAGCCAATTATTTGGAGTAATTGACCAGCCATTTAAAGTAAAATTAAGGCAATGAATAAACAATGTTAACCATTGTTTATGATGAAATCAAAATTTCTCAAGTTTTATTTTATTTTTGTTAACATAATTAATGCATCAATGAATAGGGAAAGCCCCAATAAATTGCTTTTGAACAGTCCAAAAAAGGCACGCCGTTGCAGACTTTCAGTTGCTGAACAACACAGCTTGCTCCATGAAATTGTTGACCTTCAAAAAAGGAACAAAAACCATCACTGCCTACAAGTAAGTTTGTATCCATCACAAGCAATGTTACCTTTGGAAAAAGCAGCACAAAAGTGACCTTCATTCTAAAGCCGTGATTTGACAGGCTTGTAAAAGTTGTTTGAAAGGTGGGACTAAAATGTTGGTAGACCAAGATACCGATCATATTCTCCGTTACATCTTTGAAAAAAGAGAACAGAGATACAAAGTAAGTGTCCCCCTCCTCAGCAGACACGTCTCGTCATTTAACATGAAATTTGCATGTAAAACTGGGTTTGCAAAAGCCAACATTCTTCAAAGATTTTTTGAAGAAGCATCTCTTTTGCTATTGCACAGGCACCCGCCAATCGCAAAAGGTTCCGTCTGAGATGACGGCCGAAGCAATGGTGTACATTGATGCAACAGACGAGGCAAAACTCTCTGGCCCACATCGAGACAACATGTTCATAATCAACATGGACCAGACGAGAGTTTTTGCCTCTTTTCACAGCAACAAAACACTTGAAAAAAAGGAACAAGAACCATTAACATACGCACCTTGTTGTCCAACAACAAAGGGGCAACACTTGCCATCACCGTTACTGCGTCTGGTGATTTTTGCCATCCCTCCTTATCTACAAATACGTACCTGGTGTGTGCATTGAGCATTGGTTTGCGAGTTATTCTGAAGAATGCCTCTATCACGTCCAGAGGAAGGCCTGGATGGATAAGGATGCCATGTTGTGGTGGGTGGAGCATGTTTTGAAGCCGTACGTCACAACTGTGCCCAAGGGGATTGTTCCCATTTTGTTTTTAGACGCTTACCCCATCCATATGATAGGATCCGTTGTAAACGCGATAGAGGCTTTGGGTGTCGAGGTGGAACATTTCACCGGCGGAAGCATGGGCCTGCTCCAACCTGTTGACGTTGGGATAAACAAGCCACTAAAGAACTGCATCCACGATCAGAGGGAAGACTGGATGATGGGGCAAATGAATGAGGAGGATGCATCAGGAGGAGGAAGGGGGCACCACATTCCTACCCCATCTCGTGGCCAAGTGGCTGAATGGGTGGTGAATGCCATTAACAGCATTCCAACCAGTGTCGCCAGGAACCCCTGGCGCCACAAACCATTCAACTGGATTTAAAATATTACTCTAATTTTAATATGTTCATTTGAAATTCTCTGCATATTATTGCTTTATGGTTATTTTGAATGGTCTTCACTATTATCAAAATGAGAAATGGAAATAATTTGAGAATTACATCTGATGTTAAAGTAATTATTCATCAGAGTAGACAATAACATGTAACAGATTAATTTTTAATTGTTGTTCGCCGTTCATGCGATTTTTGATTGCTGTTTGCCGTTCATGCGTTGTTCATGTTCATGTTGGCAAAAGCATAGCCACACAACCTTGCAACCTTCTCCCTGATTGC
>JALLOT010001160.1:0-15967 GCA_036939595.1 Thalassiosira livingstoniorum | reverse complement strand
CAATTACCTTCTTCATTTAGATCTAAGATCGTAGTGCTTGTGGCAATTGCACAGAAATGTCATTTTGAGACAGAGCAACAATAGAACTATTCTTGTTATGGCAGGGTTGTGAGTACTGGTACTGAGAAGAAAAAACACAATGCCCCAAGTTGGTAGAATTGACCAAAGTCTATAGAGAAGAAAACAGTCTTGAATAAACACAAAAATAATTTAAGTAAATTGACGACTAAGGAGAAATGGATAGGTTGGAATAATAAATTGACAGAAAACAATAGATGTCATAAACACAAACAAATCACATTATATTATCCACCACCTCCATCAATGCAATCAGGAAGGAAACAAGTTTTTGTACACTGAGAATTTTGCTTGGTTGTCAGACACTGTATGTTGTAGAAACATTTGAAATTTGTGTTTGTGTTAGTTCAAACTTAAAAGAGTTGCCTAGTTCTAGATTTTTTCTTTAACATTTGCATATCACCAGACCAATTACCAATGTTGCAGTCTCTGGAGAAGAAGGAGGTTCAAACTAAAAGCAGGGTAAGAGAGTTTAATATTTTTCAATTTTGGTTCTTTGTTTTTGCAATCTTCATCTTTGAGTTTACCTAACTCCTCTTGATCTTTTGTATTTCTGTTTTTTATTTTAATATATTTTCTTTTTGTGTCCTCCTTAATTGGATGTTGGAAAGAATGACAACAAGGTCAAAGATCTTCAATACTTTTAGGCCCTCATAGCTAACTGATGATCAAGGATGCAAGCTAAGATGGTGACAATAATACAATAGCAATACTGTTATGAATGAGTACATTTTCTGTGACTAAGCTTATATTGTCAGCATGATTCTTCCAGTTGATGAAGGGGTTGAGAGAAGGGAGTGTTCATAGGAATAGTTGAATAGATTGGACAGGAATAGTTTGAGTCCAGGTTGAATGAATGTTTGACCTGTGAGAGCTCAGTAATTGATGAAAATACCACTAATACTGTTAGCAGGACTACGCTTTCACAAAAAATGACAGTTGTGAGAATCTTGTAAATGTCTTCACAGTTTGTTGTGAGGCACTCGAGGGGTTTGGTGTGGGAGTTGTATTGAGGCTTGATGGTTCTTGGTTCAAAACTCATTACAAGATTTGGAAATGGGGAGCTTGAAACCATCCTGTTTGTGTGGCTTTTGATTTCTGTTTTGAAATAGTCGAGACACCCTTCCTCAGATTCTACTTACTTTGGTGAAAGGCGTGGCAGAGAAGGTTAAGGTTGGGTAAAAGAAGGGTTAATGCCATAGTCAATAGGATCTAGCCAGTGTGAGTTCACAGTTAAATGAAAAAAGTCAAAGCTCTGGAATGACTCTTTGCTCTCCTTTTTAGGAAAAAAATCCAAGAATTATGAGCTTGTTCTCAAATGATCTCAAACGATATTTGGATTGAACTTTCATTTTTTTTCTTTCTTTTCAGTTTTGAGTTCAATAAAATCACTTTCCCACTGCTCATCAAAAACTCTACTTAATCCTCTGCACACAGAACAAACAAAGCAGACTAGTCTATTTTTGAATCTACTTTTTTGAATGATAGAGATTGTTTGAAGTGTTGGCATCCTTGGATGAGAATAAAAGCATGCAACTCAAAACTAACAAGGCAAGTAGGGGGCTATGGGTAAAGTATGAAATCATTAGAAATCAGTTGGAAATATATTTTCTTTGGTGTTAATGTGTAGATTTGTCAACATCATCAACAAAATCTTGTGTGTAACTACTAATATTTGAATCAAAATCCTTCTATATGTTACATTGCTTTTTTATGGGCCAGGGCTGACATGCGAAACATTGGTGGGGGGTGTGGATTTAATCCCCAGTATTGGTTGCAGGTTTCACAATATGTTAGGGAGGGAGCAAGGATTGGTTTTTACTAGATAAATTGCAAAACCACTAACAAAATGGTGGCAAAACCTAGGGTTTCTCCACTGGAGAAACTCATGTACCTAGAATATCCTAGTTCCTCCAACCAAGTTTCTCCATATCCACCCAAAAATCAAAAACACCAAATCCATCATCACAGATGATACATGGATGAACCTGTCCCAATGTTTTTAGACACAAGCACACAAAAAATATATGGAAATAATCAATTTCCATTATCATTCACTGCTCTTGAGCATCTTCCAAGCATCAATACTCAACAAATAGAATGGGTTTCAAAGTAAAAGGGGTTTTGCAAATTTTGAGTTCAGCGCAAACCAATATTGGGAATTAAATCCACAACCCTAGTGAAGAAATAAATCATAGTTCTAAAAACTCATTATTTATGTACAATGACAAAATGAATATGCAGTGCAGATACTTTTTGTTTTGGGTATTGATCAAAATGCGAATTCACCACAAATTACTCGTCAAATCCAGAAATTGCCAATAAGATGCGAGAAATAAGTTTTGATCGAGATTATTTTTACCATCAATTCAATCCATCGCAACGAAACTATTTGTTCTAAAATGTTTTGCCTCGCCCACCTTTTGACTTGAGTGACATCGAACTACGTCATTTGTGATTTAGACTCAGGGGAGACATGAATAAGAATTACGATTCATTCCAAAGGGTAGGCAAGTATCATTAAAGGCGGTGTAGTGCTGCCGAACCCCGCCGACATGAAGGAAATGGGATCATCCACTGTATTTGTTAGTCAAGTTGATGGATTTGTTGCAAGAGGATGAGAATCATGGAAGGAAGACCTTGGATTTGGACCAGATGAGATGCGGTCGAGCTCTCTCTCTCAACTAGTTGACCCTCGGAAGATTCGGATTCAGGATCATTCGAAGGAAATGCACCCATTTCTTTCACTGTTGCAATGGACGTATGGCAATCAGTAGAAGCGAATGGAGGGGCGTCATTTTCAGATGAAACATTTCGCTTCCCACTTTCCAAAAATTATTGATTGTTGTTTCTACACGCAACCCCCCTCCATCCTCCATCATAAAAAAATGAACATTCATCCGGTTGTGATGTTCTTCGCCCCACATCCAAGTGGCCCGTAATGCAGGTTGCTGTTCGAGAATTAAAGACATGCAAGCATCAAGGCTGTTGGCACCTATTGGCATTAAACCCTTTTAATGCTCGATCGTTGTTGTTAGTTGGCACATTGGATGAGGAGGACGGAAGGGGGCAGAGTTATTATGTGGGATATTACGAATAGCCGCATCTAGCGAAAGCACGGATTATCTCCAACAATGGCACCGTCTTGATCATTGTTGTCATTCCCGACATGATACGAAGGGAGATTCGAATTTCGAATCGAAGCACCAGTGGGATGAATTGATTTTTGCAAAGTGCTGCACTATGTTTCAATTATTGGCACATCGTTGCCACTAAAGTTTGCAAATTTATTCGCCCTTGAACCGCAAGGACTATTCTTTATATTCATTATTCCGGTGATTGAGGATGGGGTTGAAAATGAAGTATGGCAATAAAGTCATTCTTCTCGGATTATTGTTTGACCCTAAGTTTTGGTAGCCATTTGCTGTCAGAGGCTGTCAGTTGTTGGTAGAAGGTGGTTGCAGTCGTTTGAGATTTTGTAGATTGTCAAGCGGCATCGAGGAAGGGTGGTGGTGTTGGGTGTAGTAGGGTCAGGTACGGAGGGTTGTTTGTTGGGTTTACTTGAAAATCAGTTGAAAATGGAAAATCGCGCCAACGAAAGGCAGGCGACTGCCATAGGCGGAAGGCGGGTGGTTGTCAGCAGGTCAGTTGCCACAAGTGATCCATTGTAAGTAGTACCGCTCGGATCAGATTGACAGGCACAACAATACCGCTCCGTTCCAGGAGAACATTGCAGTTCATTGCTGCAATTGTGATGTTGAGCGTTAAGAGAGGTTGAGAGTTGCTGCCAATCAATCGTTTATTGAGGATGGTGGTGGGACAGACATACATCATCATTCCATGCTGGCAATTGCTGGGCTGGAGACTGGAGAGCTGTTGATGTGGGTGAATAATCTTGTCATTCACTCCCTCACATTTTTACTGACTCTGATCTGCTCTGATGCAACATTCAACATGCGATCTGAATGAATACCATAACTGCTGTGCAGCTCCGGGCGGCTGCAGGTGGGACGGGAGACGGGAGGTGAGAGGGACGACGATTGGCATCAATTNACGACGATTGGCATCAATTGGCACTAATTGGCAATGTGGTCACTTCTTCAGTCGCTTCTCTGTTTGTTTTACAATGTTGCGTGTTGCTTCTATTCTCTTGAAGGGATGTAAGTACTTACAATACCCATGGTCGCCACACTTCGCCGGTGCCTTAGTACCTTTCTAGGAAAGTTTCCATCCTCCCGCTTTTGGTGCAACAGTGAGTACCGCTTCATGGGGCTTCATGGCTGCTTACTTCATGGTTCATCTTATCTTGTTCACGGGCAACACATTTCAGATGTCGTCAGATGTGAGATGGACACGACACGGAACACGGAATGCATCGGCACCTGATGATGTAAAAGCACGGTGTAAAGTGCTCGTCCTTCCGCCCGTTCCGTTGGGACAAAAAGATTGTGAAGTACCATAGTACTTTCGTACTAGTACCACTTCGTTGTTCACGGTTGTCTCTGTTCTTCAAGTTTCAATGGCATCATTGCATTTGGTGTTGCTGTCTCACGGACAAAGTCAGTAAAAGACTTAGATATTACTCCTACTTTTCTTATATTAAGTACTCCTAATAGCTCTTGGGCAGCGTTGATATTGAAGGATGGACGAGAGTTTTTCCGTCACATAGAAGATGTAGGAGTAGATATTGCTTGTGCAGTGAGTAGTATGTATCGTATGTACCATAGGTACATACTACTAGTCTTGTGAACGTGTTAGGCCTCATCCTGCCTCATCTATCCTTGGTACTATGACGACTTCCTCCATCTAAGAGAAAGATAAAATCTGATAAGATATGGTAGAGAAAAAATGGGCAGTAAGTACCTACTTAAGTATGGTAGGTTCTGTTATTTTTATATATTAATTCACACAGTGACTTGGAAAATCAAGAAGAATTTGTTGGCAGTAAATCCAATACATTTCAGTGTCTATGTTCACTACTTTAAGCATGGGTTTTAAATTTTCAAATAAAAGGGCAATAGTTGCCACAATATTGCAAAAGCAATTGTATGGGCACGTTCCTATGGCATGTAGATTTCATGAATGTTTTTATGTTTTAAAACTTTAACTGGTCAAAACAATATTCTATAAATATTTGTTTCTTGTGATTACATCATTGCCAGCACCAATGAGGCACTGGTTTTGCTTAGAGAGCTGCATAGCTTAATCAATTAAACATTTTTCCACCAACAACAAGATAATTCAGCAAAAATCTTACATAAATCCCTAGTGTAAACTATAACCCTCTTCTAGAATTTCAGAGCAACAGAGTAAAGAAAAAAATGCTACAAATAATCAGTATTGGAAATTTTTGTTACTTTAGACAAAGGCTAAAATATAAGACTGTGATATTACTATGGATAAGTCATACACCTGCTCAATTTTTTTCATATGTAACAAAGTGCTCCGGAAAAATTAGAATACCTCAAATTTTTAATTTGACTAAAAGATCAAATGTTTCTGTGATCCTGTTATTTCTTATTTAATTTTGGAATTAGTTCAAATTTCAAAAAAATCTGTTACAATATCTCCATTTTATATCATGGATAGTTTATTTTTCTTATTGAATTCAAACAAACAATGAACCTGTCATGACAAACAAAAAATAACTTGCCAATGCAAACAAAATATCATGGACAAAGTGTATTTTTTAAATGAACTATTCATATTCAATGCTTGTGAATATTATTTCAATTATTTTTGATGATATGAATGACATCTAGGTTCACTTGTTTGGATGAAAGCCATAAACAGCAAAAAGAAAGATCATTTTTTGTGGATGAAAAAGACATAAATTTATTTGAATGTTACCTTATTGGTAGTACATAAGTAGTAGCTCTACATTACCTATAATTGTTGAGCCACTTGCCTTTTGGAGAGCAATCATAGCATTGTCAGTAGTATCAGCTTAGATACATCTCATCCCTACTAGCAAATTGAGTTGGTAGTACCATGGCCTAAAAACCAGTCTCAAAAATTGCTAGTGTTTTTTTGCGAAAATGGTGCCAAGACCTAGACTCGCCCACCTCATCATTGCCCCGAGATTTCAGCAAGCATAATATCTGCATTACAGTGGCAGATTGTGTCAAAAAATTTATTGATTTTCAACTGGTATTAAACTTTAAAATAGACAGATGAACAAAATAAAAAAAAACTAAATCATTGCTGTTGAAGAAGAAAATAAAAAATATTTTGTGTGGCATACATTGATATTCACTTTTTTTTTAACTATGTGGAAAAATCTACCAATACTTTTTTCAAGACATAGTGTAAATCTATTAGAGAAATAAAAATGATACACTCCAAAGAGGTTCTGTTTTTAAGTAAGTTGAGATTATCATGAAAAATGAAAAATGCTGTTTTAAAACATCAAAAATGGCTCTTACATTTTTTGATTTTGAAAAATATTAGAATCTGATGATGTTTGTTTCTGGAAGCTCACTTAAAAGTGTGGACATTTTGCACACATGTGGTATCCACACTATTTACTAGCTCACATAATACCAATCCCAAAAAAGCTGGAACAGTTTTTACCTTTTTATGATTTTTACATAAAACCTGATCAAACAAAGCATTTACTCAGGCTATATATAATTGACTCTGATATATTGACTTTTTAACAATGAATACTCAAAGATTTTTTTAGGAGTTTGAGCCACATTTGCAGAAAATAGTGGAACTTACCAATAGATGATACATTATATTTGCACATAGTCAAAAACTGAAGCTGTCAAAAGTCAAAATTGGAAAAATAGCAGTGATAATAATATAGCCATTTTGTGATTCTACTTCTGTTTTTAATTACCTACAACCCTATCTCAAGCAAAAGACAAACAAATAGCATCAACTAGCAAAAACCTCATGCAAGAAGGGAGCAATAAACCAGGTACATAACAGCCAGTCAGAAGCTTTGTGTGATTACTGCATAAATTTACCAAGGTGGAGGTTCACAGATAAAAAGCCCATAACCACACCAACACCAATAGTTGATAACCACTCATGGTGGTTAAGCTGGGGTGGGCAACAAGGATTTTTACCAATAGATTCAGTAGGCTCAAAAATATTATTCAAATACAAATTATAACAAAATGCTTATCTACAATTTATTTATTTATTAATGTTAATGACTATTTTTATAGTCACAAAGAATGGATAAATATATTTAAAAGTTTATTGGAAGAGCATTTTTGGTGAAATGTGACATTGCTCTAGCATTTGCCAACCCCAATGTCACCAATGAAACAATCTTATTCACCCAAATGCTGCATAAAAAGATAACAAAAACAAGTGCAACAAACAACAAACAAAAGAATTGCACAAGCAAAAGGTTGATATATCTGCAAGCAAAAGCACAAGTCCAATAGAACATAAGTAGAAAGACAAATAAAGGTAACAACACACAGCAAAGGATAAGGGCCAGGAGGTATGATTACTCAGTACAAGAGGGAGCAGAATAACAGTAGCATTTTAAATAGTTTCATAACTCAAAAATTAAATACAAGGGGAAGCAGAAATAAAAGTATGGAAGAAAACAAAAGAAAATAAATCAAAAGTAATGTATATTGATACCAGGCACTGTTGGCTTTCATCATAACTATAGCTGCTGGGATGTTTGTAAGGCTTACTGCTGCTTGAGCTTAAGAGTACTCTAAGACAACAAGAGGTTTGATTTTCAAATGGTGGTATGTGTGGTGGGTTGTTTCCTGTTATCATGTAACATAGTTTTGCAATCAGGAATAAATATTATTATCAATAATCAAAATAAGTGATGATGTTATTTTTATTCGAATTAGTTACCCCAAAATTAAAAAATATCATTGAAAAAAATAAGCATGCTCCAAGACCAAAAATTATAAAGAGGATGCATCACTTTCTTGTGGTTGCACATGGTTTCACAGCTACACTAGTTTGATGTCCTCCAGATCACAGACCACATAGTCAGCTGACATCTCAGATCCCACAGCATTTTATTCAGTGCTCTTGTCACTATCTTGGACCAATGGCAACCTTCTTTAGATATTACAGTTCCTGACAACTTCACAAAACAACTTAAAATGTATGAACACCAAAAGTACATTTTTTGACAATAAACTGAATTTGTATAAGATGGAAATCAGATTTCGCAGGGTACATGAAATATCAGGAGCATCCCAGAGCCATGAAAACAAGCAACAAAATTGCAACATTTCATTAAGCTGTTATTGTTAACAAAAATATGACACGACTTAAATACAATGGTAATTAATTTTTTAAATATTGAATAATATTTCATTTTTAATGTCAAGCATTATGCCATGCATGCTTTGAGTCCTGTTGAGGATATTTAGAGTGTGTCAAGAGCGTGCAAAGACCATGAGGAGACTATGTAGAGAGCATGCAAAGACCATGAAGAGACCATGTAGAGAGCATGCAAAGACCATGCAAAGACCATGAAGAGACCATGAAGAGACCATGTAGAGACCACATCAAGTAGGCACCATGCCAATGGTGGCATGGGCATGAAATGAAATAAAAATGAAATACCTTGTTGGTTCATACCAAGGTTTGGTGTAATGCTGCTTTAAATATTACTCTATCTTTCAAGGAGGGAACCTAGAGTAGGGACAGGTTTTTTAATTATTTCTTTTCTGGTTGTTTTCTATGTTAAGGCTTTCACTTTTGTTTCCTAAATCCTTTTTATTGTTTCCTCTTTGCATCACATGCAGCAGGGTACTGAAGTTGCATTGACATCTAAACTGTATGCATGATAACTTGTGATAAGTATGAGTGTATGTAGAAGGAAAGATTTTTGTTGATGTAATGTGTGTTTGTTGATGGAAAAACATAATGTACCTGTAATAATTAATGACTGTACCATAAGTTTGATATATGCAGGAAACAAAGTAAAATGAAAACCCTGCCACTTTTACTCCAGTTTTCAAATGTAGAACTATTTGCCTTTGGAAAATAAAATTGAAGTTACATAGTTGAATAGTTTCATTTTATTATTTTTTGGTTAAAAATAAAAATAAAAAAATATTTCAGCATTTTGTGGATGTCACTATTACTGAGTTCATACATTCCTGTGGGATAGATTTTTTTAGTTTTATTTTTGTTCTCATCATTTTGTTTGTTCCCATCTCATAAAAGTAGAAAATTTTGAAAGGATAAATTAAGGTGACTGTGTTGCTTACTTCAATTGATAAGAATCAACATTAAAAATTGAGTCTTGATAATGAGAATAATAGAATCAAATATTTCAAAACCACTAACCACTTACTTTTCACTATCACTATTGCAAAAGATGATGGAATTTGTTGCTATCAACATGTTGCCATTCGACCATGTTACAACTGTTGCACTCTTTTTTCTGTTCCAAATGAATGAAGAAACTGTGAAGCAATATTTTTCACATTATCCTGAATCAAAGGTTAAATTTAAAAAGAATCAAAAGGACCAGAATCAAAAATAGTACAGATCTATCATTTTACAAAGAAAAGGCTTTCAGTTGCTGGTGATTTTTTGCTTCTTCTCGTCCTTTTCATATTATTGACTTGGGATTTAGAAGCAAAGTGGATGTATGGATGACCCACCTCACACTGAGTTATTGAATTTTTCAAGATCATGATGGTATATGAAACCCTAAGATTTTTCTGTATAAATGTTGTTGTAGATCTCAGTAATTCAGTGTGATCTGGATAGATTATATTCCCATGCCATACCCATCTATTCCTAAAAGTTGATTGTCCTGTTGAAATATTGATATTGTGAGAAATGGGATAATATAAATATCTCAAGCTTACGGAAACCTAGGTTGGTACATATTCACAACACTAAAATTCTTTTAAGTTTTTTGTTGCAATCGGTCTTCAGTTTGGTATGACAATGACAATGTAATGTGAATCATATGACTTGCTGAATCATTCAGTATTTGATGAAACATTCTTTGAGTGGGACATCACTGTGTACCATTCTGGCTAATATGGTTCTGCCAATTCCTTTTAAAAATGGTCTTCTCAACATGCATTTTCTAGCTCTGCATAATGTATTTGTATGTCTTGTTTGTAATTTTGCTGCTTATGTCACAAATATCTACAAGCAATTTAATTATTGCAATTTTGGCATCAATTTATATGGTTAAGCCGAACAAAATAAAAGTTGTTTTTTATTTGATATTTTTAACACAATAAATGACTACTGTCTTTGCTCAACCATTTTTATTTTGACTCTCATGTTTGAATAAAAATGAAAGCTAACTTAGTGCTTCCATTTGACTCAATAAATGGCACTGTTGCATGATGTGCTTATGGCAAATCAAGGTGTTTAAAAAGGGTTTTGTGTTTATGAATCAATTGAAAATTCCACATTCACATTTCAACTAAAACGCAAATAATTAATGATAATTAACTTATGAATCTCGTTCTAAAAAAATGAATAGTAAATCATACTCATGGAGGTTTGCAAAAATCAAATAGCTCAATATGTGGTACTGAATAATTTCAAAGCAAAATTCTTTACAAATGAGATTTTTCAATTAAGACAAAACCTGCAACATACTGCAATATTCTTGGAGAAACTTTCTTGAAACATTTGTTACCTCAAGCATATTAATAGTGTATCATGTAAGATAACTGTTTTTAGGCATTGTTGAAACATAAAATGATTTTGTGCATGGCTAAACAATTTTTGTCATGAATCCGTATTACATTGGATCCTTCTGGACTTGAAAAATTGTATGGCGGTTCCATTTCATAAGTTTTTATCAAGTATTTACCTAAGAATTTTGATTGATGAAAATAGATGGAAGTATATAATCAATTGATATTCCATACTGAATCCCAGAAATCTTGCAATTTTGTCATCAAATTACAATAGAAACTGATCAAAATGATGTATGAGTTAGGATCATTGATGCTGCTGGAGCAAAATACAGCAATGGATAAGGCATGGGGAAATGCAAAATGTCACCAACACCTGAACCATTGGTTTTTGGTTTTTGTAATAGCAAGTGCTTAGAGATGCATTGTTCTTTTTGTTCTTATCCATTTGAACCTGAGATCTTTGCAGCACTAGGTTCAGATTGATGTGGGCAGTTTTGCTTTTGCAACAGTATTGAGAGGAGAGGGATCAAGATGTTGATTGCAACTGCAGCAACTAGCTTTTGCCATTATGTAAGTGATTTTGATAGGCTGTGACTCTATTGTGCTCATTTGTGACTCAAATGTTGATATTTATTTCTATTGTGAAAAATGAGTGGGCTGATCACATCAACAAAGCACAAAGCTTTGCTCAAATTGTAACAAAATTTAAGGCTCATAATACTTCAAACACAAGGTGAGTAAACAAGACACCAGCATTGTATTGACAAGAAGAATTGTCAAGTTGAAGACCTGAGCTGCTATTGGAATTGCTCCTCTTTTAGAAGCTTCAGGGCCAAAAATAATGATTCTTAATTCTACAACATTGTGAAATCTTTTTTGAGGGAACAATAAAAACAAATTGAAAGAGTTCAGCAAACATGACATTGGTACTTAAAATGAATTGAATATCAGACACTGCTAAGGCTAACTCCCTCACCATGTTTGACCACTCACGTCTGTTTTGTTAGTATTTTGATTGATGTCTAGATGACTTTCCATCTACAAATAATTGTTTGTAACTGACTGCTATGTTCACAAATCTACAAATTTGTTGTAAGTGTCAAATCATAATAGAAATAAATAATTGGACATATTATAACATTGTAGGTAAAAATGTCAATATCTTCCAAAATTTATAAATACTTTCAAAACACAATCATGTCAATACCTTTTTATTGATTTGTCAACATGGTTTCCACTATTGGCAGTTTATGGTGTAAATTAAAAGACATAGTTTTCAAATACTGACAAAAATATAATACATTGTCAAATCAATATCCTTGTCCAAGGTCATACGGTTGAATTCCTTTTTTGATCACTATTTTGAGAGTCTGAAAGTGGGTGTATCAATTAATTCTAGAAGTAAATCTATGTCATAAAGCCAAAGAAACACACTTTTCAAGTTAGGGTGGTTCTGCACAAAATCATAAGAATCATTGAGCACAAACATCCAATAGTCAATTGCAAATATTTTCTATCAGCCAAACAAGCTAGAAAAATTCCCAATGTTCAATGCAAGTATGCTGTGTGCCACAGCCATTAATAGCACAATCAAATGAACCTAAAGCATTCAATCAATGAACGTCTGATTTTCCATTATTTTACCTGCTCATGCACATAGGTCGAAATGAGTTGTCACAGTGTAGTTTTGTATACAGATCTGCTTGATTTTTGTTTATGTTGATATTTCATTCAGTCTGCAGACTCTTTTTCAGCCTTTTCCAAACTACTAATGAAGAGGTTGAAATTTTGACCTCAAAGATGTAAATCTAATAATTCCTTTGAGTAGTTGACTATCTTCTTTTGGCTTGTGTTTGACACATGTCATTAACACTAACTCAGAAAAGCAAAAAGAATAAGTCCAATCGAGTTATTTGCCAAAATAGCATCTAGGCGTTGGCCTGTTTTCTTGCATCGTTTTTCTTTGTAACCGAAATCCAAGCTTAATGTGCAGCACATTTGTCTTTTCTCTCATATGATAAAGATGAAGTTACAAATCTTTGCTCTTTATTTTGCACTTTTTATTGTATCACTTTTTTAGAATGATTTTCTATTATTAGCTTCCTTTTTGTTATTTTCATATGTGAGAATTCTTGATTAGACTTATTGTGTTTCATCAGATCTTTTTGTACATAAGTAGGCAAGGCACCATCTAAATTAAATGCCATCATTGGTCCTTTGGTGTTCACTCCTTCTTTCTTCTCACGAAAACTTCCCCCTCGGAGAAAACGAACACATCCCCGACCCACATCTAAAACTCAAATCTTCTCCCGGCTTGACATTCTCCCTCTCAAACTGTCGAAACGCCGCCAACTTCTCCTTGGCATCTCGGAGCAATTCTTCCCAATTCACTCTTTGTACTACACACGCACATGGTGGAGGAACATCCTCCCACTGTTTGGTCGTTCGGGAATCCACCACTCGCATGGCATCCACCAGTCGAGTGCGGAAGTAAATGTCGGATATTGGGCTGGGCAACGCCTTGGACACGGGCACGGCGTATTTCTCTTCGTTCTCGTCAAAGGAGGGCTCGCATGGGAGGAGATCGTCGTGGGAGTAAGAGCACTTTCGTGTGAATTTGGTCCAGACGGCGGAACTCTTGCGAATATCTTCGATTTCATAGGTTACTCGAAGAATCTCATCGTAGGTTTCTTCGCCCATTTTGTCAACTAGTATGTGGTGGCGTTCGGCCTTGGCTTTGTGGTCATTGATGCTCGTGGATGATTCATTGGACACTCTTCGGGACATGGCGGACGCCGCTGAGTGTTGTGGGGGCGATTGGGGTGCGATCTTCTTCGCGGATTGGAATTGGCTTTTTCTATCCTTGGCCATACGGAGCAACAGCTTTGACACTCGTTTGAGGCCCTCTTTGAGACAGGTCTCGTCGCTGGAGCCGATGGACTGCTGGACACTTTTCAAGGAGGAGAGCTTTTTGGACAGGTGCTTTGCTTGTGCCTTGTCTATGGTAGGAATGATTCTTAGTAGGTAATCCTCGCTGCGGATGAAAGATGAAAGGAGTCGACGAAGATGCATAGTGAGATATCACGTCCAGGATAGCACAACGATGTTTGACAAAATGGCTAAGAATCACTTACATTATAATGCTCAATTCGTCGTTGGTGCTTCCATGCTGTCCAATCATGTCCGATGGGCGGTCTAAATGCATGGCAAAGTTGGCGGACGGTAGAGTCATTGTTTCGATCATATTGTTGGGAATATTGTTTTGGTTGGTATCTTTGTTGTCGGTGCTGTTGTTGGTGCTGTTGTCGATGTTGTTTTGTTTGTCTTGAGTTTTTGTTTTATGTGACGTCTTCGTGATGCGATCCATTCAGGTTATGTTATTGTGGGTTTATTTAGCTAAGTAGATAGTAGTTGTAGTAGTAGAATTGCTTGGGTTCAGAGGGTTCAGAGGGTTCCGATGCTGTCTGCAATTGCCTTTTGCGAAGAGTGGAAGTGGTTGTTGGAGGTTATTAGTTGTTGGCCACACAGAGGCGGAGTGTGGGGGCAACTTAACAGGAGGCAACAGGGCAACATGTATGTTGGCCTAGGTATTTTGGCTGGTGCTGAATCATCAATCGCCACCGCCACCATCCATGCACCCAAGCATGGACGGACGAACGGGGGAACGGAGAACGGAGTTCTTGCTCCGATTTTGCATGCGTGCTGAGCTGTCAAAAAATTGACCGCCCGTTGTCGGCGGTTCGCCATAGTCCGATCAGGCCCGACCAATATTTTTCTACTACAACCCGAACATGTCACCACATCAGACGACATGTCACATGTCTCTATCGGAAAAAGGCCGGTGTTCCGATGTTCCTCGGGGTTACTATTTGTCAGGCGGTCACTTTCTTTTCACGATTGCTTGTCCATTGAAGTTGTGCTTGGTGGTGATAGATTGAATCATCTGTACTTAACTTGTAGCGACAGTGAGAAAAATAAAGACAGAAATCTTGGAAATTAAATAAAGCCTGTCCAAATTTTACTTGATACGACCTGCATAAACTACCATACACGCATTTGACTATGTTGTATTAACAATTTTTTTACTCCTGGATTGTTGAGACGATCCAGTTCCAGCGCCCTGAAATCCAGCGCCCATTCTAGCGCCCAATAGGTAATGGTATATTTTCCACACTTTATATAAATTATAAATACAGGCTTCTCGTTTTTTTTATTAATTTTTCTACATCAAAATGTCACACCATTTTATTTGGTCCAAAAATGAAACTATCAAAATTAAAAAAAAAAAACTATCTAAATTCTTTTTTGTCCCCAAATTTATAAACATATTTTTTGAACCCAAATTCAATCCCCCATTTGACAGCGCCATTATCACTTACTATTGGCAATGACCAACCAGCCAACAACCCATCCTTCGCAGTCACAGTTCCGCTGCTACGAACCGAGCTCATTGCCCACGCACCCCCCAACACAACCCCCCCCCACACTCACTCAAAAACTTTAACGCCACTGTAAGCATTTGCTCCTGCCATTGCTTTGGATGATCCCTCCTTTCAAAAAAAATTGGAAATAGGTAAGTTCATTGTTTGTTTGTTTGCATTGGAAGTGGCGGCAATGGCAATTTTGGGTGCGGGGGCAACAGAGGCAGCAGTGTTGGTGAAAGTGTTAGGGACGAGCTCACAACGGCAACGGAGACATCGTTGATGACAAGGATGATGTAGACTTTCTCATTGTGGACAAGGAAAACAGAGGCCAAGGAGGAGGATGACAAGCTCAATGGATATTGACAATAAAGGGACAACCTTGTCAAGGACGAGGTTGAATTGGTTGACACCAATGGAGACGAGCTAACCAAGATTGGTGATGGAGACTGAGACGAAGATGAGCTCATTGAGAATGAGGACGACGGACAAGAGCTCGATGGAGTTCACAAGCTTGTCTAGGAGGGGACACCAATAGAGACATGGACAATGGAGTGGAGCTTGTGGATAGGGTTGAGGATGGAGACGGGCTCGATGCGGATTGGGGAAAACATCAAAAAAAAGCAACAATAAACCTACGCAGATTGGAAACCTGAACACTTGCTGAGCGGAGGAACTCCCGTTGCGTGAGACTCCGGACTTGTGGTCTTGGGGAGTACAAGGTTGGCAAGGAATGCCAACCAATGTTCCAGCTTCTAAAATATGCCATCAATTTTTCCTCCCATCGGTGCAGCAGGGGATGATTAAAAATAAATCTAATTAGTTGTTGTAATATTATTTAGTCTATTG
>JALLOT010001159.1:0-16024 GCA_036939595.1 Thalassiosira livingstoniorum | reverse complement strand
TAAAAAGCGACAATTGTTATTTTCGCTGTAGTACACCACAAAGTCAATTTAAAACTACAAACACTAAAAAGGCAGTTGTGAGGACCTTTTATTTTTAGATCTGAGGTTGCCAGACCCAATCAAATCCATTTTCTTCACATTTTCCTGGGCTTTTTAGTAGTAGTAGTAGCAGCAGCAGTTTTGACCAAAATTACTAACAAACCTATCCACTAACACGACACTATTTTTTTAAGCCACAAAACATGTACAGCAAGCCACTAGAATGGACTCTTGTAAAAAGATCTTTTCAAACAATGAACCAGTTTGGAGCTTCTGTTTTTATACTATCCTTGTGCATATTTTAATTCTTTTTCTTATTGAATTTGTACATTACACAAAAACTATGTGTTAAATTTTGTTTTTCTTTTGATTAGCAATACTAAAATTAATGTACCACTCAAAATCCTTACTCTAGCTTAGATTACTACTAGCTAACTGCTCAAAATAAGAGAATAAATTTTCTGAGCAATTCAAATTATTGTACTTGCATTATTGTTTCGGACTTTATTTCAAAACAATTGGTAACTGAAAGGACAATGCATTATGTACTGTAGAGTTTCTCCTTGATTATTCATACAGTTTATATTATATTGATTTTTGGGGTCAAAATGGTTTTGATTTGAATAATCTATAGTAAAATCTTCCATAAGCAAACACATATCCTGTTGAATAAAAAGAAAAACATCTAGAAAAATGCACCAATCAAATTCTATATCTGTAGGTTGTGTTTTATCAGAATCAATGGTGTAGTGGGTTGGTTTGTTTGAAAGCCTTAATTTAGATTGGGTCCATATATTCATATTAACTGTTGGAAAACTAAGGAGTGATGGGTGCCCTTGATTGATTCCTTGTAAACACCATGTGACAATTTGATTGGATCTACAATCTCCTTCAAACCTAATTTGTCCATTTTTGGGGTAAGATGGGTGGAGTTGGTGGTGATGGGGGTAAGTTCTGCTAATTTTGTTTTGCATATGTGTCATCAGCAGTGGAAAATAGCTCATTTTTTCACAATACAATGATGAAAAGAATCTTTCTAACTTGGAGCATCCTAGAGTCACGTAAAATAAGGTTTTCTGTCACCTTAGTTGCAAAAGTCATGGTAAAGCATTATTGATTCAGAAAAGAAACTTTTGAGGCACAAAGATATAAAAATTTACCACTAAGTTGTTTTTTTAACTTGTTGAAAATTGAATTTCATGTGAAATCATGCAAAATTGTGAAAAATTGTGAAAAATTGTGAAAAATTGTGTGAGATCATGCAAAATTGTGCAAAAAACATGCAAAAATTTATTTGAAATCTACAACAAAATTTTAAGAAAAATGGGGCAATTTTCTGAGATATTTCCAGTTCATTTCAGTGAGCTGCATATTTCATGCAACAACGTGCAAAGTTGCGCAAAATTGCACAAAAGCGTGCAAAATCACAAGAAAACATGCAAAATCATGTGAAAACCAGTGATTATTTTTTCCAAATTAAATGGTTGTTTTTACAAAAATAAAACTTAATGAGACACATCTCAAAAAATTATTTGAAAGTTTTGAATTCATGTCATGTTATTTATTTTTTCATGTAATAGCTGTGTATAAAATAACTTAACAGTCATGGCTCTGGGATGTTTTTGACAACTTTGAGTGAAAATGGATATATAAAAGTTTTTTGAGCACAGTTGACATTGCTTGCAAGAATCTTTGAAATCATAACCTAACAAACTCCTATCCTAAACTATGACTTTCGTGGTGGTCTAATAAACTAGAAGATGTAGATACCATGATATTTTACGTCTTTTGATATAATTTTCAAGCTGTCTTGTTATTATGAAAGTGGCAGAAAAATGAAAAAATATTGGTTATTCTGGCCCGTCATTCATCCCGTATGAAATGGATCTGAAAAAAGAACATTCTCATTGTTCACAGAGACCCGAAATCGACTTATGCCTTGACATCTGTTTGTCCTCAACCATGGTCAATCGAATGAATGTGATAATTCTAGTTTTGATATCATTAAATGTATCCTCGTTGTAGAGTAGACACGAAAAAACAACAAGTGCTAAATACGGCTGATTTATCCGAATATGGTTGCTTATTTATCTTAAGGTGACAAGCCCCATTAAAAAACTACTAATGCAACAAACAAATGATGCGTTATGCAAAAATGAGATGATTTGATTAAAAGTATGAAGCCTTCTCTTTGGCTTGAATGAACTTTTTAGCGTACTGTGAAACACAGGATGAACTGGGATCGCATTGTTTGTAGGATTCGCTAGCTATAATTTTGGCATGCTCGTAAATTTGGGGAAGAATTAAAGTCTCATTTTCAATATCAGTGGAGACTCTTGTAGGAATGAAGCTGTTGCTCACAAAATAGGAATGCTTGTCTCCGTTTGTTCTCAGATACTGTGAGCAATTTTGAAACTTGAAAATTGTCGACGATTTTCGCCAAGAACGCTGTATTATATTTGCAGCAGAAATCCAGTGAGAAAGACGTCTCCTTACTACAAACCGCCTTGCTGCGCTTTGAATAACTACAGCAACAGAATTGAGGATCAACTCAACGAAGACACCACACTCGTGATACCGTGGAAGATTGTTTGCAACATTTCTTACACGTGTCAACCCATTGTTATCACGGGGTAGGAATACTTTTGCTTTCTTCATACCACAATCACATGAGCGACGGAGTAAAACATCTTGCATTGACCAAGCATCAAGTACATCAAGGAGTCCGTCACGTAATGAAACGATGCAGCATCTCCACACTCTTTGAATTTTCATTGCAGCTGCATTCACTTTAGATGCTTGGTTTCGAACAAAGAACCGACGTGCTGCTTTCTGAACAACTACAGCTGCTGAAACTAGAAACAAAATCTCATTAACTGAAGTCCCTTCATATTTTGCAAAGTAACAATCTCTGATCAAAAACCTCTTTTTTTGACACTCTTGAAACCACGATTGAATTCTCCGGCATGCCAAGGACATTCTATGAATATGTAATATCGTAACATTTCTCCTTGCAACTGATTGAATCTTGATGGCAGATGCTATTTTCTCTGCACTGTGAGAGACTAACGATGAATGTTGAAAGTGTTCACCCCTCTTGACACTGATTCTCCTTCTCATATAATGAAGTGGAACTGAACAGGATCTATCGAATTCTTGATTAATGGCTAAGCTGCGGCTTTTCCATGTGTGTTGAATTGTTGACGCAGCTGCGTTCAAATCAAGCACATATTGTTTCACCAAAAACAAACGAACTGATTTCTGAAGGACGACAGCAGCTGCACTGTATGCTTCGACGTTTTTCTCTTTTCTTGAACGAAAGAGTCCTTGTAAACTTCTTGCAACACGAACCTTGCCCATTAACAACTTCTTCTCCCGATGACAACGGTGACATGTTTGTATCTTAGCGCATGCCAAATACATTCTACGAACATGCGACATGACCAAGTATCTCCTCCAAATTGATTGAATCTTTGTTGCAAGAACTTCCTTTTCGTAAAGTGAGATTGTGCCTGACTCATTGGAGTTTTTCTCCATCTTCGCCTTGATTTTGTTTCTTTCCGCACTTCTTGTTACAGCGACCAGCCAGGCTGATTGAAGTGAGCAGAACTTGTCAAAGTCACCATAGCTGTCAACACTATGATTCCTCCATGCGTGCTGAATTGTTGACGCAGCTGCATTTAAATCAAGCACATATTGTTTCACCAAAAACAAACGAACTGATTTCTGAAGGACGACAGCAGCTGCACTGTATNTTCCGATCTCAACTTCTTCTCCCGATGACAGCGGTAACATGTTTGTATCTTCACGCAAGCCACATCCATTTTACTAACATGCAACATGACCAAGTATCTCCTCCAAATTGATTGAATCTTTGTTGCAGGCGCTTCTTCTGTACTACAAGACACAGGGGACAACTGATATGATTGCTGTTCCATCTCTTTCGCATTTCTGGTCATAGCAACAAACCATGGAGATTGAAGGGAACATAATCTATCAAAGTCGTTGTTCTTAGCTAAGCTGTGTTTCTTCCAGGTGTGTTGAATCCTCGACGCAGCAAAATTTGATTCAAGTAGATGCCTTTTTACCAAAAACAACCGAACTGATTTCTGAAGGACAACAGCCGCAGAAATCATTGGCATTTCAATGGTCTTGATGAAAGAAATACATGCTTCGTCATTTACCCCAGCAGTTTTCCCCTTTCTTAAATGCAAGAGTCCTTGTAAACTTCGTGCCACAAGGATATTGCCCATCAGCAATTTCTGCTCCCGATGAGTACGGTAACATGCTTGTATTCTAATGCAAGCCATATCAACTTTACCCATTTTCAGAATTATCAAGTATCTTCTCGCAATCGACTGAATCTTTGTTGCGGACATCGCAAATAAACGGTAGCAATGCTGCTCCATCTCCGCCTTGATTTTATTCCTTCCGATGATTCTTGTCAAGGTAAGTATCCAAGGAGACTGAAGGGAACAGTGTTCGTCAAAATCATGAAAATTAACAACATTGCATTTCTTCCAAGAGTGCTGGATCTTTGACGCAGCTGCATTTGATAAGATTAAGTTTCTTTTCACCAAGAACATTCGAGAAAATTTCTGGAGGATCACAGCAGCTGAAGCCACGGGCACAGCATCATCATCTACAATTTGCTGCCTCGTTTTGGAGCGAAAAAGTGCCTGTAAAATTCTTGCCAAGCGCACTTTACTTGTGAGCAACTTCTTTTCTCGATAGCAACGGTAATGAGATTGAATTACGACACATGATTTCTTCAAATCTTCGACAAAGCTGCTCGATGAGAATGTACTACCTATGGAGAACATTTCGGTTACAGGAAGAGGGTTCGAAGACTGAAGAGAGAATTTTTCCGTTTTGGTTTTGTTGATTCTCTTCCCAGCTTGTGCAAGAAGAAGAAACCAGGAAGAATTAAGGGAACATAATTTGTTAAAGTCATGTCTTCTAACTTTTCCCGTTTTTTTCCATGCGCGCTGTATTTTTAGCGCTGATGCAATGGTGTGATTCAATTTTTTATTCAGTAAATATCGCCGAGACAACTTCTGGATCAAGACAACAGCTGAAGCCGGGGACACTGAAGCTGTGGAATTTGCAGTGTTGACAACAAATTTCTCACGAGCTCCTGATACTTGAATTTTACGTTGTGTGATCATCTTTTGACGGCTGCTACGATAGCATGACTGTATTTTTAGGCTTGCAGCCTGCATTCTGATAACTCGCTTCTCGCTTAGATATCTCCTCGCGATTGATTGAATTATAACAACTGAACTTTCGTTAGATGAATTTTGTTTGGAATCATAATCACTTTTTGTTCTGCCCAGCATTTTTCTTGAATTAAAGAGTAACTCTTTCACAAAGCACCGTGTCATGTACCCCCTCGCTAATCTCTGGATTTGTACCACAGAACGGTACACATTGGCTAAAGAAAGCTTCATTTTCCACGAGAAATAGAAAACTTGAATTTTCTTGGCAGCACTTGAGCGCAGTCTGATTTTTTTGCCGTATATCACACCAGAAATGATTATTATCTGTATGTATCGGTAGAACACTTCCCGAATCATATGCTGGTGCTCAGACAACGTTTCAAAGATAGCACCGCGGCGATGTGTTCTATAATGAGTCCACGCACGCTGTATGATTCTAGCTTTTGACTCAAAGACTTTGAATTTACTTCTGACGAGGGCAGCTCGTAGAAAGGACTGCAAAAGAATGCAACTGCGAACACGACTCCTCATTTTTTGTTTAGCAAAACTCATCCTAACAAAGCCTTGCAAAACACAAGCACAATGGAAATGATTTTTGTACGTCTTGTTGATGATGTATCGGAGAAATGCACGCTGAACAATAGAGGCGGCAACCATTTTTTTCTTCCATATTTGTTTGTTCAAGAAGAATCTTGCATGACACTGCACTCTGACCGTCTTCGAAGCTATGATTTGGTTGTAAAGAAGACGATCGGCTTTTTCAAGCTGTGATGAAGATTTGTTTGCATTGCAGTATGAGTTCCAACATAACTGAATTGATTTTGCTGACATTTTCCATGATCGCAATTTGCCACGCTCCAAAACGCCTCGCCCCCAAGCCTGAAGAGTGACACATGCTCCAAATTCCTGGCCATTAGACAATTTTGAACTAGGCAAGACAAATGAACTGCATTTAATGTCCAAGGATCTGGCTGATTTTTGAGTTGGAGGTGACTCTGTGCCCGATTCGAGTCCGTGGGCAACACAAGTATTCCGATGCGCCCATTGTGACTGAAGCTTGAATAGCGAATTGATGCATTGTTTTGATACGACAGTGCTTGATGCCTTGTGGCGCAACCAAAAAAGTTGTATGACACTGGCTTGGTATGACATCATACGGAATCGACTTTTAGCAAGAAAAGTTCTGAAAAAAGACTGAAGAAGCACACAACTTCCATTGAAATTCTCTCGTCGGCTCGATGGTAAACTAGACTCATTTGTGAAACCTAATGATTCTTGAAGTGTGTTTTCGAGATATTTCTTTCTGACAAAGCACATCCTCATGAAGCTTTGGAGAATCAGAGCAAAGTGCCGCATTGCATCAAAATAATTTCGGGCCAAGTAACCTCGAAACAGACATTGAATCACCGTGGCAAAATGAAATCTTTTTCTGAGTGTCAACTCAAAAAAGGTTTGCTCAGACAATGATTTGCAAAGAGAAGCTTTCATTCCTATAATTTGATGGTGCTCGGGATGGTCTTCCCTTGTCTTCATATTTTTAGATCGACAGATACTACCCCAACGACGTTGGATGGTAGATGCAGATCTATTCCATAATCGAACCTGTTTTCGTACCTTTTTAGCACGCCATAATGCTTGAATCGCCACCAAAGTCTTCTTCACAGTGGTCGCAGGAACCTCTGGCTTGATAGCAGGCACCTCAGCTAGAGGAATTTTCGGGTCAATCATAAAGGATCCCTCAAAATCACGACAGGTATTCTGAAACGAACGTTTTGTCTTGCCAACATACATGATGGCTGAAAGAAGCTCCTTTTCTGAAATCAAATCCCTCTGGCATTTCCATGAACGAATGAGTGCTTGGATCTGAGTATACCTGAAGACTTCAATAGCATAGGCCTCCGCCAGACCAACAGAAGAGCAACAGCTGTTACGACGCATGAGATGGCGGTGATAACACCTCTGAATGACGAGAGCACAATTTTGATGGATCGATATTCTATCACGAGCTATGAAACTCCTAATACAAGTCTGTATGCGACGAACAGATGAAATGCAACGTTTAAAGAATCTTCGCGCTAAAAAGGAACGAACAAAACCTTGAATTGCAGCGATGGAAGTTTTCATTTCACCAAACCCACAACGAAAAAAATGTGTTTGAGATGAAAATTGGAGCTGGGAACCACCACATTTATTCAACTCAAACGGAAGACCCCTATTCATGTCCAAAAGTACAGAGCACGAAGCCCGATTCACCTTCAAAGATTTGAAAAACAAATATTGAATACGAATGGCTGATGCATTGAACGCAGAGTATTTACTTCTGACCAACATGCCCCTAAAAGCTGCTTGAAATCTCCTTAAACTAAGANGCTCTGGCATCTTACTATCTTGTCATAGCATGACTTGTAGTCTCTTCGAGCAGAAACACCTCGATACAACCTTTGGAGCTCTGTTGCACCTACACCCATTGCATTCTTCGATTCGACAAACGCCTTCCTTGCCATCCAACATCGCACCAGAGATTGTACAGCAACAGCAGCTGAATCTTCCTTCAACTTCTGGATCAACTGTGCGACTTCTTGTGCTTTTGCTTTCAATTCCTTCATTGCACGACTTCTTCTCCAAACAGATTGAATGGTGACAGCATACATTGTAAGATGGTAATATACTAACACCTTCATTTGCCTTAACTTGTTCAGCTGCACCAATGCTAGATAGTGCCTTATCAACCGCTGAATCTTCAACGCACTTGCATACTGCTCTTCCTTCACTTCAGACACCATCCTCCTCACTAACATGCTTCTTGCATAGCTCTGGCATCTTACTATCTTGTCATAGCATGACTTGTAGTCTCTTCGAGCAGAAACACCTCGATACAACCTCTGGAGCTCTGTTGCACCTACACCCATTGCATTCTTCGATTCCACAAACGCCTTCCTTGCCATCCAACATCGCACCAAAGATTGTACAGCAACAGCAGCTGATGTTTCTTTTAACTGATTTCCTAATGTTTCATTTTTTAGTCTTTGGGCGTCTTCAATTGAAGGACATCTGCTCCAAACACCTTGTAGAACAATTTTGTTCTTCTGTTGTTTACTGAGTTGGGATGCATCTGATTGGCTTAACTGGCGCAGGTGCTTTGTTGCTAAATATTGACGTATGAATCTCTGCACAATTAAAGTCTTTTCTTCTTGTTGTTTGGTAAATTTGCAGATACTTCGCTGTTTTGTCATATTTGTTTTGAATAGTTGTTGAAGTTGTGTGATGCCCATGATTGTTTTTACAAATCTTTTCCGTGAAAGAAAGGCCCGTAGTTTAGATTGGATTGCTATCGTGCTCCGGTGCATTTGTTTCATTGTTTTGCGAAGACAAGCTCCCCTGTAATGTGCCTGTGCCATGGCGATTCTTTTGCACATTTTCGTATACTCTTGATATTCGTCAGATGAGATTTTTAGAGGAGATTGTTTTTTCCTCCACGACCTCTGTATTTTTGTTGCATTTTGAGGCAGAATGGTGCATTGGCTTGATGGAAGTGGATGGAAGTGATTAGCACTCCTATCTTTCTGAGCTCTTGAAACAGCCTGTTTGACGAATTCTCCGACAAGGTCTGAAGCTTTTGCTTTGAGAGTATTTAGTTCCCTTCTGATTGCACAATGAAGCGTGGCTCGAACAAAGTATTCGTGACTAAAAGGTCGCATAAGGCTTTGCCGCCTTTTGAACTTTATCTCCACTGTTACATTACTGGCTTTTGCATCTGTCTTCATGTTGAAAACAGGACTCAAGTCAACAATCATTTCTCTTCGCCAATGGATGCTTACAAAAGCTTTATTTTCCCTTAGAGAACACACATGCTGAAAAAGATCACCCCCCTTTGCTGAATCTGCAAGAGCTAAGAGGCCAGCCCTTAAAATTGATATTTGGTTTTTTACTTGGAAACATTCGTATGAGCACTCCATTTTCCAGGATATTAGTAATCTTTCAGCTGTTTTGATCTTTGAGTTGAATCCTCGCCAAATGCGTTGCAACAGTTGGGCTGCTTTCTCGACTATAAAAATTGAAGTCGTGCGTCCGTCAATCGTTAAGCAGTCGAAGATCGCAGTCATCCTCCTTCGTCTAAACTTTGCTTGTATTGAAATGAATCCTGAGCGCATTTTTGTGTACCGGACCCTTTCTCGATTTGACCGAGCCATACTTTGCACCTTCGAGACAGAAGTTAGGACTGAACAAAATGTGGTTTGTTCTTCCACATAATTTATCTGGGCCTGTAAATTGAAAAGTCGCATCATTCCATCAAAATTAGGGTCCCAAAGAGTGATATCCATTCCTCTGAAACCTGCTTTGACAAAAGGTACCCATTTCTTAAGCTGGTTGTAAATCCTTTGCACAATGTGGCGCCGCACGTGGGACTGAATTTTGACAGAACATTCTAGTGCTTGAGCGAATTCAGCTTTAGCAATGTGCCCTCGGATGACAGATTGAATTAGGATTATATTGGATTGAATATGGGCAAACCTACAACGTTCCTGAATGGCCCTGACATAAGATTGCACGATGATTGCTGCAATGCGTCGCAAACTATTCCTACGAATGATACCTCGAACAAAAGATTGAAGTATTTTTGCTGCACAATCAACTTGCACAAAATCTGCACCAGTTTTCATTTCGTTACCATGCATAGTTACAGCATCATTATCCGATGGTGGAAGATTGCCGCATTTTATTTCTGCCTTCTCAAAATCAAAAGATTCGTTAACCTCAGCTGCTGCAACAGCTTCGTAATCATCAATGTAAATATTGTAAGTACCGTCAGCATTTTCTTGCCCCTGCACCCTACGCAACTCGTAGTTTGATTGATCTTCCTCAGCGCCAAAAATTTGTGCTTTGACAATAGGAGAACGGATTGCCCTATGGGATTGATCTGCCTCTTGTTGGTTGATGTGTAACGATTCAAATGTCATATCACCAGCTGAATTCGAAGAAATACAAACTTCTGAGACACTGTTGTCTTTCAAGGAACAAGTCTTAATAGAAGAGCACGATTCTATTTTGCCTTCCAGACCCATTTTTTGTCCAACTGCTAAATACTGAGATGCAAGGATTTCACCCTCCTCCTGATGTTTGTCAAATGGTTTAAGTGTAGATGTGCCTTGTGCAGACAACGCAGAGTTAGCATTGTCCTCTTTTACCGATTCTCCGTCACGTTCACCTTCCTCAAAGTTTTCCAACTCAGATTTTTTTGTAGAATCCTCAAACTCTGAAGAGAATTCTGATTCCAATGCAATCGCCTCGTCTCTCACTTCAGTAAGACGTGATGAGCGAAAGTTAGGTGGAAAATAAGTGTGTGTTCTGCCGTTTACTTCGAAAGATGTAGATTCGTATGACGGGATACTTTTGGTTGGATCTTCTACGGCCACATGACGAAGCAAATGAGACACCTCAGCATCTCCTCTTGAGATTGGGTTAGATTCAGAAATGTGAGAGGTGGGTTTAAGCAAGAACGATGGGGCTGAAAAAGTGTGTTCTGCTTTCTTATCCCCGTCAAAATCTGACTCGGGATCTCCCCTTGAGATTGGATCAGTTTGAACTTCCGACAATGGCGAAGCCACTGGGGCTGAAGACTTATTGACCAGCATAGGTTCACAAACGCTTTCAGAATCTAACTGGTATTTATTTCCAACAACATCGACCCCAGTAGCTTCAGTACTATCAAGTGTTCTGACAATTGCTTTGTATCCTTCTTTGACCTCACTCTTTGGTTGAAAGGGCAAAGGAAACACAAGAAGATTTCCATTCTCACGTTCCAAAGAAAGTTTACACTTATCTGCGCCATCTAACCCATCGTCATCAGAAGTAACGGCCATCTCGGTACACAATTGATTTGGATGCAAATTCGACATCTTGTGTTCAGAAGAATCGCTTTCATCTGAATTAAAAGATTCATATGTCTCGTTAGACTTTGGTGCATGAATCTTATCCGCATCGTCAGAAACAAATCCATTTTCAGGATCTGGTTGCATGGTTAACGATTCAAAGGGTTGTGGTGACAATTGTTCCGTGCTTGCAGGTTCGATTGATGTGGACTGCTCAAATTTCTCTTCCACACCGATGACATGCGCATCTCCATGATTGAGACGTTCACTAAATTCTACCTTATCCTTATTTCCAGCAACATCAACCCCAGGTGCTTCAGGACCACTTGCTTTTTCCCCTTCTTTGGCCCCGCCAGTTTCGCGCAAGGGCAGAGAACACGCAAAAAGATTTTCAGCCTTGGGTTGCAATGAATGTTCATACTTCAAACAATCCTCTCCCACCTCATCTAGTCTGCCCCCGTCAGAAGCAACGGCAATTGGCGTACAAGATTGATCTGGATGCAGTGTTGATGTATTCTGGCGTTCAAAGGAGTAATAACCATATGCTTCACTAGATTTGAATACCTCGTCAGATTCATTTGCGCCTACAACATTGGCATCATCAGAGAACAATGCATGTTCGGGATCTGGTTGTAAAGTTGATGATTCAAGGGGTTTTGGTGACACCGGAGCAGTGCTTCCAGGTTCGATTGATGAGGACTTCTCTAATTCCTCTTCCACATCAACGGCACGAACATCGTCAACGTAGAGACCAGTTCTCTTGCACTCTAGCAAACAAATGCCTTCATCTACCTCATCAGACTCGTCAGCTTCATCATAATCGTTTACACCAGCAGCCAAATCCGAAGTCTCCGATACATCAACCTCTGAATGCGCTTGTGGTTGTCCGTGTACTCGTGGCAGCTTATTACGATTGTCTTCTAGATCAATAGCACCATCTGTACTTTTAACGCAATGCCTTGAATCTCTGACGTCCAATGATATGTTCGCGTCTCCGTATTCTACTGCTTCAGTGTCATCGACCTCACCACCTTTGTCACACTGGACTTTGTCTGCTTTCAATGGCACACCAGAGTAAGAATCAAATGAGTTTTCCATTGAAATCGGACCTGACTCGGATTCAAAAGGTTCGGAGTTTTGTAGTATATCTGTAGTTTTGCATTGCTCGTGTTCCTTTTTTTCATCAATGACAATGGCAGATTTGACAACACCATCAACCTGTCCACTGACAATATTATCATTCTGGAGGCAGTGAAATGAAGACCCTTCCCCATTCGACACTGAGTGGGATGTCGAAACTTCATCAAAAGTCATTACATCATGTGAGACAGCAAACGGCGTAGGCAAAGCCATCGGTGAAGGTGGTACAGCATGATCCAAAGACACATTAATCTCTATGTGCTTTACATCTTCTATGGCATCATCATATCGATCCTCATTTAAATGACCGTCCCTTTCCTCAGCCTCCTTTTCAACCTCAATACTCTGATTCCTCTCGTCTCCCTCGTTCCATCTCATCCCCTCGCCATCATCGGCAGTATGCATACTCTCACTCCAATCCTCATTCCAATCGTCTTCATCCTCACTGCTGAATCCCGCCCCTCCCTCATCAGCTGTAGCATAAGCATAGTCAAATTGTTCCACTTCGGCTTCAAATGCTTTCTCCAGTGCCTGGACTGTCTGGGATATTCGTTCGATGCTTCCTGAATTCTCCCCGTGGGAAACAAAGTCCTCGGCATCTTGAGTGTTGTAAGATTGGTTCGAATCCGTTGCTTCATTTGTTTCGTTTGCGATAATGGCAGGGCTGGCAGGGTTGGCAGGGTTGGCAGGACTGACAGGGTTGGCAGGACTGACAGAATCTGCTTCATTGCCCAGAGCATCATCATGAGACAAATCATTTTCTTCTACACCAACATCATCACCAGAACCAACAACACCATCAACACCTCCACCACTTCCCACAGATCCCTCTTCCTCCTGCAACGTCGATAGAATTGGAAACAAGGACATGACAGGCAAAGACGAAGCTGTCGCCGGAGAAGTCAACGATGGCAAGTTTGGTGGAGTGGGTTGTGCTGGTTGTGCTGGTTGTGCTGGTTGGGAAGAGTTTATCGAATACATGGGTGGTGTCGGGTGTGGCAGGGATTGAGGCAACTGAGACAATTGGTGAGGTTTGAGTCCAAACGCAGGAGGGGTTGGCGGCTGTGAGTGCGATGTCGGCGTGGCTTGTGATGCCGGAATAGAATCATTCCATTGGACACTATTGGCGTACTGGTGCTCGAATTCCTCCTCCATTTCCCTCCCAAAATCGAATGGAGGAGGGTGGACATCTCCATCTTCGGCATCCTCGTCGAGATCCTCCTCTAACCCCTCTTCGTACCTCTTCGTCCTGGTAGTACTAGCACTTGCCAATAGAGTGACATCCAGCAATGCCGCGTCAAGTCTGCTTTCTACCTCTCGAACCGCTGAGGTTACTTGATTGTATGGCGAAGAAAATATTGGTGGAGATTGGGCTGGAGTTAGAGCTGGAGTTTGAGCTGGGGTTTGCAATAATGGGGGTTGAATTATGGGTGATGGGATGGATGGTGATTGCTGGTGTGGTGATTGAATGGTGGTTGATTGGCCGATTGGGGATTGCTTATAGGGGGATTGAATAAGTGTAGACTGGGCAGATGGGTGGATTGGCGATAGCATGGAAGGCAGCATGGATGGCGTGGATGGAATTTGTTGCGTAGATGATGACATGGAAGACTGAGAAGTAGATTGCATTGGATGTTGCATAGGTGAGGGATGTGTCGTGGTTCTCATTTGTGGATGAGGTGGTGGTTTTGTTGCACTGAGGCCTTGCATTTGGGGTTGAGGATGGACATGCCGTAAGGTCTCTTCATTACTAGTGTGCATTTGATGTCTCTGTTGTTGATGATGTTGCTGTTGTTCCATGGAAGTAGCAAACAAAGTTTGTGGCTGAGGCCATGATTTCAATTGAGGGTGCGGTTGGGATGGCATTATTTGCATGCTTTGGGTCTTTTGCCGAGTTTCCACCCTGGGAGTCAACCGTGGAGCTTCTTTCAAATCCGAGAATAATTCATCTGCTTCATCGTGATAATCAGCATTAAGATTTGCAGATCGATGAGTAACATGAGTAGTGTGTTCTGGATGATTTGGAGTATTCGAGTTTCGTTCTGCCACGTGCCCAGTCAAATTTCTAGGGTGGAGTAAAGGTTGTAGAGGGAAAGGATACGGACCAGGTTGAGGCTCCCTTCGAAGTGATTCGGCCAAATTCAAAGGAGCAGGTGGCGTAAATGCCTTGGGTGGCTTTGCAGGTATTGCAGATTTGGTAATTGAGAGAGGCGTAGAGAGCTTTGAAAGGCTGGACGGTTGTGATGGTCGTAGAAGAGTCCGTCGGGATGGAGAGTGGGAGGGGTGGATGGCTTTCATTTTTCGTTTCCCAGTGTTGGCATTGGCATCATCTCCATTGGTAGAACTGGCACGTTTTGCAGCATAATTGCCACTATCCCCATCGAAAGACTCGTCCAAGGACCCCACATCCTCCTGAGAATATGTAAAATTCAAACCGCCATAGTCATACGGTCGAGGATGTGCACCATAACGGCTAGGTGATATCATTGAAGGAGTGGCCATAAGCCTAGCGAACCCAGTCATCCCACCGACTCCCTTCGAATGCGACACATTGACGCTATTGCCATTCTCTCCGGTATCACTATCTTCCAAAATATTCACCAGTTGCTGTTTTTGCAAAGGAGTCAAATCGATTCGTGCATCGCGGTTGGGTCGTCCAGCTCCCACACTGCTATTGCTAGTGTTGGCGCTGACATGGCTTACACTGTCAACGTCATTGCTCCTATTGCCTCCGACTACGTTCCCATTGTTCAAATTGTTCCCACTGCTATTTCTGCTCATGGTCCCATTCCTAGTCCGAATGCTGCTGGTGCTATGAGTGCTATCATTCACATTGCTGCTGTTGCCACTCACATCGCATCGTTCCTCTTCCTGGCTGTCACTGTCGTCCAAAATATCCTGGACATTTTGCCAGCCATAACTTGTCGACAATGATGTGCGATTGGCGCTTCTCTCCGAGTGATTATCATCGCTACCACTGCTGCTTCCGTCACTGTAGTCTTCACTATATCCTTCACTGTAACCGTCACTCCCGCTGCTGTACCTACCGCTGTCATTGCTGCGTTCGAAATCGGATGGGTTTTGCCGGTTTCGCTCGTTGCTACGTTCCGTTCTAGGCACGCTGCCACGATTGGATCTTGTGGAGTAAAAACTATCGCCGGTGTCTGACTCGCCCAATCTTTCGGAGTTGTCAGGACTGACAAGCAAGGACGAAGAGGACGAGCCTGCGGAGGAGAGGTCGTCGTCTATTCCCATTTCTTCGTGTTGGATGGTAGTATCGTGTGTAGCATTGTTGTTGTGCCGTCTGGGGGTTTTATTGGTGTTTCTTCTAGTAGTGGTTGGTGCCGTGCTGAGATGTGATTCGATTCCGTTTTTGGATTTGGAGGTGTTGGATGTGGTGGAGTCGTTGATTGGTCGTCTCGACTGCTGTGGCGGTTTTGTTGGCATCATCATCACTCGAACAGGCACTTTGGCAGCACTTTGGAATTTGGTTGTTGGCCATTATGAAAAAATGAATTGTGACTGATGTGGTGATTGGTGAGTGGTGAGCTCTGCAAGATTCATGGATCACGCAATAACTGTGACATTTAGCTTTTTACAATATGTTGAATAAATCACGTAAAATAAGTGACCAAAAAAATTGTTTGGAGACATTGAATGCTGTTGAATGTACCATACCATAGTGTGCGTGAAGCAACATATTGGGGGGTAATGTAGAGCTCAGTACAAAATTGACATACGAAAAAACATCGTTGA